>DWME01005095.1:0-15374 GCA_018244795.1 Parelbella ahira ahira | reverse complement strand
GGCACAACATAACATAATAATTAACATAATAAACTATGATTTTATCTTTTTTTAGGTTTTTAACAAAACTAAGTACCTACATACAAAAAATAACAAAATAACACCATTCACTGAATCTATTTTTTTTTATTAAGACTTAGTCCATAGATATATAACTAATATTGCCAGCTGAACTCAGTCGCAGATGCGACTACACCCGAGAAATGAGATCGAATGTTTAATATCTATTTGAGTCTTTTCATTATAGTCTCAGAACGGGATGCAGTAGTTCATGTGCGAGTGCATATTACTAATAAATATTACAATAGTTATCTATTATCAAATCCTGGAACTACCTTCATATTCTATAAAAAGGTTTGTTGCAGAGTTATGTTAAGTTCTCTAAAATAAACTTACTGATTTTACAACTCCTTCGCCGCAAATACTTGTCTAATAAATAATATTGAGGTGTTAAAGTGTATATACATAAAACCAGACAACCAAAATTAATAAAAAAGAATATATTAATTCCTTGATCCTCTCTTGATTTATTTCTTTTCGTAAATATCAGTTTAAAAAAATCTTCACAGAAACAGACCAATCTTATGAAATATTTCCCTTACCACGTTTCTGTTTAATAGTTAAATTCTCCAGACAGTTTGAGTAACGCTGTTCTACCTTTAAATATACGGGGAACGCTTATGTTAAATGCAGTTGCGATCCTTATCATTACCGGCCACCGAACACATCAGTTTCGTCATTGTCCTTCGTCGGACCTCCTCACTTAGACAGACAATCAAAATTTTTGTATTTTACTGCATTTTGTTACCCTTACAATTAATGTTTATAATTCTATTATTATCTATCCACGCATTAAGCGTTTGAACGTTTAATATTGCGCATAGACCTTCCCTAAATAGCACAACTCCATTCTGAACTAGACCTTGAGATTCCAGTTGTATCCAGCTTCATTAGGTCGTTATACCACACAGGTCGTGGGAACTGGGAGGGCGACCGGCGCTACTTCCACCGCTACTCGGATACCTTCCTTTCCTTCTATGATCAGTATAATAGAATACTTTAACCGCATTCTAACACATTTTTTATTCAAATCTATATTAATAGCATGATACGTTTTATATTGCACGTAAAAAAATCTTTAAAAATATATAAGCAGATAATGACATTTTAAATTCTTAGCCCCATCTTAAGATTATACTACATACGATATAGCTACATACTCTGAGCACACGAAGTAAAATAAGCGCATAAAAAACTGAAACTAGAAAGTATGTACAAATCCATCAATTATCTGTCCATCTGACAGGAAATGTACACGGAAGAGTCTATGCAGCATATTAGCATTATAACCAGACTCCCAAATATGCTGCCAATATGGCAGAATAAATGTACTAAACCTTAGCTCAATTCAAATTGAAACATCAACTTGAATAACTCGGACGGTTCACATTAAAACCATGTATGGATAACAATATGTTACACAATTACAAGAAAGTACGGCACTCGTCCAATAAACCCAATTCGAAATATCAAAAGTCAAAAGTCGAACTTAAAAATCATCCACTGACTTTAACATTATTATCAAGAATATAAAACTGACCCGAGTTTACCAAATAATTAATAATTAAATGGTTCCAGCCAGATGTAAAAAAAAACTTTTTAAGATATTTACCGAATATCACATTGCTTACGTGAATTAAATTGTTTAAGAAATAATTATACTGCCATATTATTATACTGCAATAATTAAGTATACTGCAATTATAATGAAATAATTATACTGCAATATTATATCGTTAGGTATTTTCGCTTTATAACTTTAATACCAAATGTACTACAGAAATTTCCTCGTAACCGTATTGTTTAAAAACGTAACATCTCGCCTGTATTAAATCTTCGTAGGGGTAGGCAGAGGAGTGCAGTACACCCCCACGTGTCACCAGGTAGATTTTAGTCCCACAATGGAATAGGTGGCGAGCCTATTGCTATACACCGGGCACACATCCAGACTCCGAGTCGCTACCAGAAATTCTAAATTAGAAAATTCCAATAATACCCGACCCGCGATTTGAACCCAGGTTCTCTCGATCGGCAGTCGCGCTTGCAACCACTTGACCAACGAGGCAATCATCATATTGTTTAAACTTGTCAAAAATTCCTCTATCATTATGCAATGAGTTTGATGTCGATGGAAGTTTTGTCTGGTCGTTGCACATCGTTGCACAAATCGTTACGCAATAGTGCTTTCACCAAAATATATTACTGTGACTGAAGAACACGTAGGTATACTTCGCAATCTGAAACTACATGATTGATTTGATTTCATGTTTGTTTTAAGCCCGATTGCGAGCTAACGTTTGTTTTACTCTAACGGCAAATTATTAACACTAATTGTAAGTATACTGTACTACAAACATAAAGATACTCCAGAAATATTTTGTCTCGCTTCTACTAAGTACACTTTCAATACTGCATACTGATTATAATGAAAGTCTAGAGACTAATTAACATAGTGAGCACTTACGAAAGTGTAATTCAAGTACAATACCATAACACCACATGGAAAAATGAAAGTTGTAAATAATAGACTGTAACGAAACACTCGTAAAAATCGTCTTTTTTTATAACTGTTTAATTTAATGTTTTTAATTTAATTTTTTAATTCAATTTTTAATTTAATTATAAAATTCCGTTATATTCATATTAATGGCATAAATGTGGAAGTCTATCTGTATGATATGTTGTAGTTGAGATTCGTCATGGAAGCAATTTAACTTTACCAACGCGCACAATCAACTTAAATTTAATTTACTTGGTAAATCGAGTGTTTAGAAAGGGAATTAAATCGTCACCAAAACGAAGCATTAATGTCTATTTAAGCAACCCATAACTGTTCCGGCTGACTTTCAAATTACTTTAAAATATCTGACACTAAAACGCTCCTAAACCTTATGTTATTGAAGATGTAATATGAACGATTTGTGGAATGACACATCTAAAACCGCTAGTGTCTAAAAAAAGGGTAGAAAAGACTAAAGTAGAAGAAGTTAGAAAGAGAGAGAAAAAGGGTAAGGATGTTGCTAACTTTAAGACAATCCGCACAGAATCGATGTTGCGAATAATGTAGCAAATCTACAACTGCGGAGGTGACCTGCGGCCACAAATTCAATGGAAAGACTGCAAACGCGTAATATATAATTGACGGTGTTTTGGTTGCAGGTTAACCAACAGACCGCCAATTACAGCTACCATCGAGTGTTTCAAAACAGCACCTGTATTTAAAAATATTCGTTCTATCTGTCAATGAGCTGCTTATGGACAAAGTCAAAATAAACTTTATACATGTACTATTGTTTCTGAAGGAATTAAAACGTAAATTAAATTTAATTGAAATAATACCAAAAATGTATCCAAAAAAAGATCCGTGTTGAAGCGAACGAAACAAATCCTTTGACCTCATGCTGGAATACTAGGGTGTCATGAGACCGAGAAAATAATCGGAATCAATTGAAGATTCGTGACCAATATGTAATAAATGGAATATAACAATATTTTAAAAGTACCATATCTACATGTGTACTTTTTATATCCTTTATAATTTTTCACGTAAAATACACAGATAATATTCATTTTAGTAAGCAGTGTAGGTATCTGATACATTATTTTTTGTAACTTGTCTTGTAACCTTCCAACTTGTGTCAACAATGCCAACCACTTTATTTGTTCTTCAAATATTCCATAAAAGTATTTACATCACCTCTGACGTTATTATGAATGTGTTTATAAGCTTTAAATATAAAGAACAAAGTAAAAATAATAATGAGTCTTAGATAAAATCTCTGACACAATTGACACGACAACAATGGCTTGTTCTTATAGAAAAAAATGCGAAATAAAAATTAACGTAAGTTAATTTACACGCGAAGTAAGGATCTGGCAGCTATTGACAGAGACATTTGGCTGACTGTATACCAATTTTTAAGGAGGAACTAGTAAAAAAGTCGCAGTAAGAATGAAGTTAGAATACTTTTTTATTTGAAAAGCGTAGAATTTAGTTGTAGCCGTTATTAGCGTTTATGATAAAACACCGACGGCGAACAATATAGATGGACTTTAGGATACGTCCAAGATGCCCTAATACAGATATACTGTTGGTTACCAGGAGTACATACATATATAACAGTGAGTCCAGTTAATAGAGTGGGAGAGCCATTTAGCCTGCTTCACGGGTCGGGCGTGCCGCTATTACCCGCTAGAGCCGCTGCGACTCCATTTAGCTTATAATGTTACCTCTAACTTGGAATATAGGGTTGGTAGATGTTACAGGAAAAATGTAAATATTCAGTTAAAATGCTGCTTTTTATCTTCTTTTTTAAATTCTTTGAATTTTATATTGATATTGGCTCCTCAGACTCACTACTTTTAACGGAGAAACTGTGAAAATTACAGTAAAACAACTTAAACATGAATTTGAATCAAATACGGCATATTTCTTTATAAATGGGGCAACCCTAGTTCCGAGTGTCTTTATGAATAGCAAGCAATCAAGGCCTGCTGATATTCATCGTAATTTGCCACTATTTTGCTGGCAGGCGCTTTCTACAATTTCCATCAGCTGCAAAAAGTCTGATTTACATCATAATATAGTGTTCTGTTATAATCTTTATTTTTAAAAATTTCCGTGAATGCTCGATTTCACAGTTTGTTTTATGTTAAGAATTAAATACCCTGTTCAACCGAATAACAATAAATCCTCTAGTGAAATTTAGGTTAAGAGCTACCTAATTAATGTCATACAAGCGTACTACGCTGTACTCCATAACAACAACAACAATTTACCTATAACAAACTAGTTTACTAATTTATTGTCGTTGAGAGTCGCAGATAGTTGACACTTAGACTATGTATATCAGTGTAAATATGAACGTGTTGGATTTTTAAGGCAATATTTTTAACACACACTAACACGCTCCATAACATTTTGAAATTCGAATCTTTCACCAAATTAAATTCTGTTCTTACTTTGGATCAATTTAAGAACTCATGTTAACACGTCCGATGTCGCATAATCTGAAGTAACAATAGTTTGTGGCTGGTGCTGCATTTTCCTCCGTCCCTCATTCTCATAGCGCAGCGTACTCTTTTCTCAAGAGAGACTACGACAAAGATGGCGATACACATTTGTACAGGTTTGTTGAAACAGAGCATAATTAAAAAGTGAAGTAAGTATATAGTTTTGTCTCTGTTTACTTTTGTATATCTACTCTACTCTAACTAAAGCGACAATCACAGGTCAAGGGAATCTTCAATATTTCTACCTCGCTCATGCATAAAACAAATGAATGAGACAGTAAGATTTTATCTGAGTATCGGTGGCGTGAATAGAGCGAATGAAATAGACTATCGTGCTATAAAAAACAAAGCTGACCCGCTTGAATTTATGAATTCCGGGTACCAAGTGAAGTTCTTGTGCGGGTTAAAAGTCGGGAGAAAAATAAAAAAAGTAACAACCGTCCACGGCTGTACGAATAATGTTTCAATTTCGATTTTTGTTTTTTAATTTCTACCTCGGAAGACTCTTATTTGGTTTTTAAATGCTAGCAAAAAGTGAATTTAATTTCGAAAGAACGTATCGCCACAAAAAAATTAAAATTTAATAATAATACGAATACATATTCGATATTGTTATGGTGTGATATGCATCGTTATTTTGATATGCACGGAATGTGAAGCATTCTCACACGGACACGCAAATAATAATGAAATTCAAATGGTAATAGAATAAAAATAATAACTATTTAAAAATAATACATCTACATGTTTCGATCATGTCTTTTCATAGCAACAATAGATTCATAAACATTGCTTTAAATTTGTGACAGGCACTTTTATAAAAAAATGACCTTATAGAGCGAATCGAATACTTAATTGATTTTTAATTCTGTTTTATTGCGTTGTAAAAAAAATACGACACAATAATAGAAAGGTAGCGTAGCGTAGGTACCAATAATTTATGAGGCTGTTAAATTTAGAAAATAAGATTTTTATACAATATTCTCTAAGACGAAGTAGGTACCTATATTGGATTGTTGGTTATTTTTATGGGGAATAAACATCTTAACGATTCTTGGGATAAAATCGTCGGGTATAACTTTTGATGTTTTATTTATCCATAATAATTTGCTCCTATAAATATAGCTTAACATATAGGTATCTATTTAACGTATATTTCCATTTCTTTCTATTTAATGTATATTTCTACTTATAATATGCTCACATTAAAACAAGCAACACAAAAAATTTGGGTTCTATTTTTATGTTCTTATATCTACTCGCCCACTTCACATTTTAATAAGCCGTATAAACTCAAAATTTATTTAAGATTAAACCAGTCTCAATTTGTAATTAGAGTTATGTTAAAAACGATCCAACAATTAATATTACAAACATTAAAATATATAATACAAAGTCTCCTATTCCAAAGGGGGTAAATTTAACCGCACTAAAACTTGACTTTATCCTTTCCTTTATATTGTGAACGCCAGTTATAGTGCAATTACAAAATAGCAAAGTAGCAATATGAAAAATTAATACCCAACCGACTTCTAAAATAGTTATTAGACGTTCCAAGTCCCGAAAAAATCAGAAAAAAACGTAACATCACGCCTGTGATCCCTGAAGAGGTAGGCAGAGGAGTGTATTAGGTATATACACTCCTACATTTCATCAGTTACATTTAGATTGCATGGAATAGATGGTGAGCCTATTGCCATACACCGGGCACAGATCCAGACTCCGAGGCATTACTAGAAATTCTAAATTAGAAAAATCCAATAGTACCCGACCCGGGATTTGAACCCAGGACCTCTCGATGGGCAGTCGAAAACAAACCTCTTTAATATCAGTATAGTGGTGTCACATGTCGCTACGTGACAAAGCTACCAGGGCTTCAGCCGCGGCTTGGAAGCAATATACAAACACACATAGACACTGTGAAAGTTGACATTTGCAAATAGAAATTGCTAAGTCTTATTCTAAAAACCTTAATGCTTTGTAGGCTTAACGTACTAATGTATTCTGAGAGTAAAACTAGTAACTGATATCTGATGAAATTAGAGAAACATAAATATTATGTGTAAGAAACAAAATACTAAAAAAGGTTATGTTTTTGAAAAGTAGGTAAATCAACGACTGGAAATTAGCGCACACAAAAAAGGAATTGAAATGGCGGCAAATAGTGTATTGAAAGATTGCTAATTGAAATGCATCGATTTTTGGCATTTTAATCGATTATTTATTTCGTTTTTGATTCTATAGATCAGAGAATTATGTGTGTACAATGGAAAAGATAACAGAGCATTATAGGAAAAGAAACAGGTGATCTGCTACATTTATAGAAATACCTAGGTATGTTGAATTGAATTTGGAAATTCTAAAGAATGAGCTACACTAATTTTAAGAGAAAGAGAGTTCCAAATTTAGAAGACAACAATAGTTTAGGACTTTTGTTAAAAGAAATCAAATAAGGAATTGTAAAATGGAAATACTTATTCGATTTCCTTCTACTAATAATTATTGCTAAAACTATTAATAGTAACTGCATACTTCTAGAAGTAGTGTCGCAATACGTACGGTAGTAGGCGCTGCACTTTGAACAGTTGCAATAGATTTTTACGCTCAGTTGAATCTATTCGAAAGGTTGAGTACGAAATCAGTTATTATAATTATGTATTTATATACCACACTGACCCTGCTTCGGGCATGCATTAGGACGTCTAAATAATTTGACAACATCCACGGACTGTTACTTGACACATTAGAAATAATTTAGTTATCTCCTAATATAATTAAGAAGAAAATTAATAGAGAAGTTGTCGCTGCAAAAGATTATTGTCATGTTATTAAAAAACGAAGTGCTTTTTTTATATTACTAATTAAGTAGTTACATTATACCTACATACAGACAAAAGGTATCAGAGGTAAGGTAAAAATCTGATAGTATTTGTTATTGCTGGCATTTTTAAATAGAAAATTATATGAAGTCGCCCAAATATTTTTAGTTGAAACACCGGGACGAATATTCACATAAAATCTCTCGATGCACACTAGTGCACTGACCGCAGTTGCAGTGTTTATGCATTGTGAGACACTGGGCAATGTAGGTATTATAGTTCTAAGCGAAATGCAATGCGCACGCGTCATTATAATGTAAAAGAAGCGGGCAAAAAAATTTTTAACCTTATCATAGAGTTTTTTCTATTCTTTTGCTATCGGAGTGTATATCGGCCGGTGCTAATAATATTTTTAAATTTTATTTTAAAATTTTTATTTGAACAATTTTGAAATTGTGCTTGATGAATACAACACAAAGTTAGTTTGATAGATTCGGTTTGTCCCGATACTTAAAGGGCACCAGGATAATAGATTTGAAAGGAGATAGCAGTGGTTAAAGGCTTTCGGTTCGTATAAATAGAACAGGCTCTGAACTATCGAATACCTAGACGACAAAACGTGAGTAGATCTGGTTTATATTTTGTAATAGTTGAGTTCCACGTATGCAGCATATACAGATATAATATAATATATGTAGTAATAAATAAATTATTATACTTCTTACTAATATCGAATTCGAAGTTAACCAACGACTGTGTTAACAAACACTTATTATTTTTTATTACCTACTATTTTAATCCAAAATCGGTTTTACCGCATTCCCATTGAAATACTAAAGTTTAAAAATAAAAATGTTTTTCACTAGATATAAAAAAAAATATTTACATTACAAATATGACACAGTTTCTATAATCACGTTCTCATAAATATACATACCTATAGGGAAAATAATGTCGTTTTAAATAAGAAATGTACAGCGAAACCATTTTTTAGGTGTTTTTTTATTATAGCTATCATGCTGTCTTTTCGGGAAATAGCTTTCAAAGCGGAACTGGACCGACACGTGGATCCTGAATGCGAGGACCAGGCTTACATATTGTGCAAAGAGGACGTCGTATCTCGTGCCAACAACATCGAAAAACTCCGCAGTATTATATACGGTTAGTATAAGTTATGTGGTTGGATCGTAGAAGCGAACGAGGATCCCATTTATGGGTCCCATAAAATGCCCGTAAATGGTCGATTATTTGAAAGTCCTTACTTTAACGGGTCACTTGTGAGTTGCTCAAAACATATTTTTAACGATTTATATAGCAAAAGATAAACAATGAAATTTGAATTTATTTTAATCTTTGTGATTTGTTAAAAAAATAGTACCCATATAAATTCCAAGAGAAATTATCAGAACACTGTTATTACTAATGTAACGCACCTAATGTGTGAATCTCGCTGTCATAATTATGTTGAAGATATAAAAACTATGAACGCCTGGTAATGTAGCTTTCACTGCACATGTGTTATGGAGACAAATGCTGATGAGAAGAACTACGTACGTACAAATAAAAAAAACAATCAGTTCCTTTCTGTTATTACTTTATTCATTAACATACTGTAAATGTACATATATATTAAATAAAAAATCAATATTTCACCATTTCATTAAAACTTATAATACCAAAAAATTAAACCAGACAACACAAAAATGTTCAATGATTGCTTCAATATAGTTTGCTGGCCGAACGCATTCTACTATATCTAAGTACTAACAAAAAAAATATATTATAAAATCATAATGATTGTGTACTTCGCAGCATGTGTACAAAGTATAATAAGGAGAAGTTTCTATTTATTAAACCCTAGTTAGTATATATTTAATTTTATAGTTAATTTTTATTACAATTGTGCGATAAAACTTTGAGAAACTTTAAAAACAGTTCTAGAGTTCGTTATTAATTTTATTACTCTCTCTGCTAGGATGAAAATGTCTAGGAAAGTTTCACATGGTAATGTGGGACAATCAACCTCGCTTTATCACAATTTGTAAATTTTGTTTCAATAGTTATTAAGTATTTTTTTATTTGATTAAGTACCTACTTATCTAGCATCCATATCATTGTCCATTATTGCTCAACGTGCGTTAAATAATAATAATGATGCATTTTATAAATTGTGGATATGATTTTTCTTTACTTTCGTAGTATACAACTTGCATAAAGTCTCACAATATATTCTGTTAATTTTAAATATTCCTTTTATCTAATTATGTACCACATGAATTCTAAATCATTTTTTTTATACAAAATACGGCAAATAATTTTGGTAACGTACGTACCTAAAATAATTTTGAAAGTTGTTTGTTGAAATTGTAAACCGAGTTTTGAGTACCGGTCGTTTGCGTAACGACAATTTTTAAAACCGAGGCCAATTGATTTTTCAAAAATGGGCGAGGATATCATAAGTATATCAGAAGTCAAAATCAAAATTATTAAAACTAGTTTTTATTTTGTCGAAACGCCTCATACAGTATCCGTGCGCTGCGGTGTTATGCAAGTCTAGTGATTGTGATAATGACATTGCAGAACGAGGTGAATGTCGCCCACCGCGTATGGATGACGCGTTCCTACTACGTTTCCTCCGAGCGCGACGTTCAGTGCCGGCGCGCGCACATCGCTTGGTACGTTATGACTCCCTGGTACTTTTGACTCCGCTGGCGAAGTTGCGAGGTTGTGACACCGTGTATTTTTTACAAGCCCCGTTTGCTTTTTTGGCTCACGACAAACAAACGTGACAGACACATCCACCGTTTATCATATAAAAAACGTAAATAAAATAAAAATAAAATAACTAACAAATAAAATTTCGTTTTGAATAATTGATTTTTTCAGTTTTCTGTTTTCAGCTGGTACGATATTGCAATTTTCGCAACCAGAATCCACATCTTTGGTGCGACGTTTACTGGTACGGCCTAGCACGTCTAGGAAATATATTCGAAGGGGTTCTTTTTGATCGTCCCGATGTGGGCAGACTCATTATTTGCAGATTAGGTACGATTTTCTTCAATATTTCCTATCCGAAATGTTTTTAAAAATATTTAAATTTGTAATATTCAGAACATGTGTAGCCGTAATTCGCTTATCTAACAGTACCTAATAGATGGCGTGATTAACGTTTGCTACCGTAAACAGCCAAAGCTTACTTTAAACGTTGTAGAAATAAATAAGCAATTAATAGAAATTACTTAAAAAATATAAAACATGTGACACTAATGATATTTTTCAAAGTCAGTCAAAGAAATAGGGCTGTAAAATCATTTATGATATCAAAATGTATCTACCTGGGAGTGGCTGCGGCTTGGTAAAAGAGTTTGTGTCGTTAAACACATCAGCGTCAATAACTTCACTGTTTATTTATCGCCGACAAGTTGCATAATAGGACATAAAAGAAAATAAAAAACGGCGTAATAATTCCAATATAAAAGGTTATTATTATACAGCCCATCTTTGTCATCATGTATGATTTTTTTTTTTCATTTATAATTTTTCTTCAAAGAAAACGAACATCCTTCAAATAAAATTTTAAATCATGTTTAAGTGGCATTATGTATTTGGAATAACTAGGTACCCTATATCTAGTTAATGTAAATATCTGTATCACGATTTTTTTTACTATGTAGGTACATATACATTCCTAACAATGCAATATTAGTACTCATGAAATTAAATGTAGGTATTTTATTGAGATATAAAAGCTTTCCCTTATTAAACTTACAATAGGTAGGTACTACTAGGAACACTTAAGGACGGAACAGTTAATACATATCTAAGGCGTAGTCGAGATTGTTATAATTGACATTTCATATTTGTATTATTCCAACAAGTAACAGTAAGGGGACTTTAGTAGTACTTTGTGTTATTATAACATAATTGATGACCAGTATATAAGGACAAATTGTAAATCACGCCATCTATCAGGGTATCAGTGAACAATCACTACCAAAGATTTAAATCTTTTTAATATTTGGTTTCGAAGTCTATGTGGCGTGCATATTTGGCATAATAAGATTTCATTAAACCAAGCATATTAAAGTTTATTTCTATAGCTGGCCGTATTACGTTAACTTTTAATACCAAAATTATACGATATGTTTTGACATAGAAACATTTTACTTTTTTGTATCAAGAAACAAATTTCCAGGTCAATGGGATCCAGACCAATTCCCCGTGGATGATTTGATACGCGGCTGTCTCCTTCTCCTTGAAGTGGGCATCATGCAACCTAAACTGCAGGTGCTGGGCGGCACTGCCCTGCTGGATTGCGAGGGGCTTACTATGAAACATATGAGGCAGTTATCGCCATCTATTGCTGTACAAGCGATGAATGTCATGGGGGTATGTTATAAAAAAGTAATCATTTTCTGGCCATTTAAACCAGCAGTAATAATAAACTTAACACTTAATTATTATTATTTTTTCACAAAAACCAACAAAACCTTCATCATTCATTTCATTATCAGGCGATCATAAAGTAAAGGCACCTCCCTCTGACAATTGTGTCAGGGGGAGGGAGGTGCTTCTTACATATTGATGTATCACAATTTCCTCTAATAATAATAATAATAATAATCGCACGCAATAACAAATAACAACAACAAACAAACAGACTAGAAACCATCCAATACCTAGCTACATGCAACTGTACATATGAGAATTTTACAAGGTGTTTCTATCTATAAAACAGTACTAAATTGTTACTTAGTCAAAATACAGCTTACAAAGTAAACGCTAATTCTATATTAGTGATTCATGTAAAAGTTCGCTGTAGAAATGGCTTTCAAATAATATACTTACTCCTAGACTTTTCAAGCAACAATATTTGGGGAATAGCCAATTAATTTTCATCATTTTTGTAAACCATATAAGAGAAAGCTTATTTTTAGTTCATCTTTAATGTAGAGATAATACGCCTTTCTTTTATTTTCTGGGGAAAAAAATTACCGTAGTCGTACGTAATAATAGTACCTACCTATCTCCAAATGAGTAGTCCATGAAAATCTTACTCTTTGTTCAACTTAAATATTTAACTGAGAGTTATTAAGTTTCACTAAAGAAGTTAATTTACAGGACACCGCACCCTACCTCATTATTTATTATACCAACGTTCAATACATCATGTTAAGTTTTTGTAAAAATTTCTCTCATCAATATATCGGGACAACATGAATGTGGCGGAACAAGAATCCAACACTTTCGTTAACGGGTGATGCCTTTTTAATGCGTTCTTAACTTTTACTGTGACCTTAATAGCCAAAATCAACTCAAAATTTTTTACTTGCCTTTTATTTACGGAGCCCTACAGATCACGTTGATTATTTAACAAGCAGTTCATTAACTAACAAGCTGCGAATATAACATACTTCGATTTTTTATATAAGTACGTACATTTTATTTTAGAATTTATTAATCTGTAATAATTAAGTTTCTAATTATGCTGTGGAAGATCAAAATTTATATTAAGCTCTTGTCTTATCTCTCTTGTTACATCTCCATCTGCCTTACCTTGTCATGTTGCAATATTATTTTTGAACGCATTTACTCGGAGCAACGTATGGGGCGGTTATAAAAAAGAATCACTTTCACCAATTTAAGCTCAAAATTTTTTGGAAATGTTACTCGTGATATATTTCAAAGATAGTATAAATTGGGCTTGAAGACCAGCTTACCTACGTCCATCTGATTTTAAATTCAGTGGAATGGTATTAACCATATTTTTCTTTTTGTTATCATGTATACGCTATAATCGACCCATTTGTCATTCCACTGTTGGAATATGGGTCTGCTGTCATATTGAGCGGGTTAAGGCCATAGTCTGCCACGCTGGCCAAGTCCGGGTTGGCAGACTTCACATACCTCAGAAAATATTTTTTTTATGTATACGCTATAAAAACACTCAATAACAATACCAAACATAGATGGCCTTCTAATATGCTCTTAGATGCTTGTTCGACACTGTGCGATTCTGCAGCAGACGAAGCTAAACTCAGAGGGCCATTTTACTTGTGCATTTTCGACTTTGATCTTACATGACTAATGCTCTGCTCATGTTTCCTAAGTAGATTTAATTCTATGCTTGAATTAATAGATCTCTTCAAATTGGCAGGTATTACTAGATTTATCTACACTAGAGTCGAGATACGTGCCCGGTGTATGGCAATAGGCTCACCACCTATTCCACTGTGGGACGTAAACGTAACTTATGAAGTGTGGAAGTGTTCTACACTCCTCGGCCTACCACTTGAGGTATTACAGGCGTAATGTATGTACGTACCTATTAACATTCAGATATTTCATCCATTGTTTTCAGTTTGCATTCCCCCTCCACCAGCGCGGTGTGCATATCGTGAACTGCTCTCGTGTCTTCGAAACGCTCTTCTACCTCTTCAGACGCTTGGCGCCCGCGGACGAGCTCTGGAAGAGAGTCTACTTCCACGGCTACGACCATTGCTCGTTACACAGGTAAGGAATGCTGATCTCTTTTTGAATATTACTTCGCTTATATCGATGTTTTTTAGCTGTATGTAACCTGTAATTTCTTTCGTTTGACTACTGACAATAAATCCTATTTCATTTTTATTCTTTTTTTAATTTTTGTCGGTGCTTTTCATAGCGCGCGCTGATAGAAACGGTAATCCAATTCTATAGGCAGATATTGGTTACAAATGTACATACATAGTCGAAATAAAGCGAGTGTCCGATCTTATAAAATAACATTTATTATAACGCAAAAATATCTATTAAATTGCTTCAGGTAGGCTAACATCGATCGGCACAAGAGTATAATATCTATATACTGTCTTATGCTAGACTTGATATTTTGATTTTACAAGTAAAATATATAAATTTAACCAGCGTGTTTCTGGCGAGCCTAACTGTGTTTCAATTAGACGGCTGTAGGATAATTTAAAAAATATTTTTCACTTCAGTTCGTTCGCTTTTAATGTTTCTGTATTTTAAAATAATTCCAGAGGATAATTTTGCAGGATTTCCGGACTTCCGCCCTGTTTTAAGCTCCTAAAAAGCCTAATGCAAATGAAAAAGTTTCGTAAGAATTAAACAATATAATCCACAGTAATTCAAAAACATTTGGGTTTTGTCACACCTTTTCCCTATATAGTACTCTGATTCTCTATCTCATAACTCTTTAGGGTTTTCATGGAAATTAACAGAATGGAGTTGCTCGTATGTCTGTTGTACGGTTCTTAGAGTGAATGTTTATATTTTATCTGTCTGTTTATACAGGTACATAGACCGTGAATGCTTGCCTGTACGATACGGGGGCTACAGAGAGGCGGTGTCGCTCGAGGAGTGGCTGACAAAGATAAAACATTACAGAAACAAAGAGTTCGATGATGACATAAGGAGCATTGGATACGCAGTCGATTAGGATTTTAAAAGAATATATTTAGTACCTTCTCGCATTCTGTG
>DWME01005094.1:0-15380 GCA_018244795.1 Parelbella ahira ahira | reverse complement strand
TGAAAGATTCGTAATCTCCACTTAAGACCTTCGATATAATTGCTGTTATGTACCGATTGTAATGTCGGTGTCAGAAACCTAAATTTTGTATACTTCTTGATTCGTAAATTTTGTCCAGAGCCAGTCACATTTTGTATTGTTTGAATGTACCGCTTATCGCTTAGAATCGACAACGGCGTCGTGGCTTTAGGCGCTTCAGCCGACATTCGCCGCGCAGCGGGACATACAAACTATAGTAACCATAACAGTAATATTGCCGCTACACTCGTATTACGGTAGCATTTTTTCCTTTTCTTCTGTCCTTGGTTTTGTTATAGTATTACCTATATCTGTCACTAAGGAACAGCTCTTACCTTTTTGTGTTCAGTTTTTAGACTGTTCCCTTCTTCGGATTTCTTATGGTATTGATCACACGCGTATTACATGTATTCACCTATAAACAATAATCCTTAGCTTTTTGTGTTCAAAACTACAATAGTCAAATAAATTAGCGTAGGACCATTTTCGCCTTTGCCCTCAAGGGAAAATTTGAATTTCCCTAAATCTCATTGTAGACAGATTGCAGATGTCTATGGGCTGCGAAGACCACATAGCATACGTAGCAAGCAAATGTTCGGTTGGTGTTCGCGTTACAATGTGCGTCGGATATGTGAAATTTTGTATTATTTTTTTTACATAATGTTAACTCTCTACCAGAGCGAAGTTACGACTACATGTATTTGATGATTTGTCCGAACCAGCCTCTTAGTTACTAAAGAAATCCTCGGCAGCATTCATACAGAATATATGTGCTCCAGCTAACTCTTAACCAAATACCTTAAGCGCTCTCCGTCATTTCTTCACACATCCATTCAGCGCTCGGTTTGTTGATTTATTTTTGTATTTTACCGCAGCCAAGCAATTCGTCTCAAGGTTCTAAATCTGGTTGAATGACACACTCGAGATTGGTCGGCACTTCGTTATCTTGTGCGGAGAATCCTACGTTTAGTGCGGTACAGATTACGTACAGGCGTGTGTGTACTGTGGCCAGTAATTGGAAACCTTATTTGGCTGTTTCTTTTATGAAGTGTCAGTATTTACTCCATTCCTATGATTATCCTTATTATAATACATTTGGTAAAAAAGATCAAGCACCTAAAACTGCTCTTTACGTTTGTCTTCTAATTAAATAAGCAGAACACAAGTTTGTGGCAATACCTCCTTGCGAAAGTGTCTATGAACCTAAGAGTATTAGTCTTAGTATTAAATGTTTCGTGAGTATTTATACACATGATCCGCCTAACACTTATTAAGTTAACTTTACGAATCATTTTTATAGTAGGTACATACGTTAAAACTGCTAACGCCTCATGTAGGAAATCATTTACAACCAAGGGAAAGTTTATTTTCACAAATACGTTACAAGGAATTTAGGGATAAGGGCATAATTTTTGTAAATAATGACCTACACTCCGAAAAGGCAACGTATAAATCACCAGTAAGTCGAGCGTATAATGACCGCTGGGCAGGTCCATATAAATCAAGCCATGGTCACCGAGTGCTTGCAATCTATCATAGGCCTTGGTCACTAATATGGATAGAGCAATTTATTACATTTTTATTCATAGGTAACTATGAGTAAATAGCATTTTTCACGTTTTTGCATAATATAAAATAAAACTGAACACCAAACATTGTTATATAACACAATTCCAAAAAATTGCTTTGCACTATTTAGCTGTTTCAAACTGGGCTGTTCGAATTTCTTATCTTTATTTCTATATTGTATATACGAGGTATGCTCATTTAAGTTCAGCGAATCGTCTGTGACGGAACTTATTCACAATTGATTTTCCAAGCTTTCCTTGTCCTAGGTGAACATAAACCACCTATCAGGTGACCCTAATAACCATTTGGAATTTCAAAAATAGAATCGTAAACTAAATGATATCTCTTGTTGTTTTTATATATCGGACAAAATTTATTATCATTGATGTTGAAAACTGAATAAATTTTCTGCATCGAAGTATTTTCCTTCGGGAGTCGACATTCAGTTTCTATATACGTCATTATTTTCTTTTCTTGTTAGAGAAAACGCTGCAGTAAATAAATTGGCGTGGTTAAACTACCCCCATAAATCAAAGTAATTGATGCCATTATGCTCTAAGTTTATCATCGCTACACAGATATATGACTCCAGTAATTGTACCCGTTTTATCTTCTTTTGTGGCGTGATTTATTATAAAATAACAACTTTTATTTCGATTTTAATAAAAAACTAACTAAATAAATGTACTTGTGGGTGTATGTACGATTAATCGGCAGACGTACTGTGAGGCTTTAAGAAAGTAGGTATCCTTAAAAATATCCGACTACTGATCTTAAATCTGTATAGTGAGTAAATAAAGTAAACAAACCGAGTATTTTGACACACTTTATAAGAGTCCTTTCTCCAGCAGCGTTACAATAGAGGCTGATCTGATCGTGATTATGATAAGCGCCAATGTCATCCCAAGAATGATCATTAAGTAGCATGATAAAATGTTAATGACAAAGGCGATAATGGCCCGATAATTTTATTGCATCAAAGCAGGCGTACTACCCGTGTAACATATTTGTCAGTTAAAAAGAAGTTAATAGTATATAAAAGTGAATGAATCATCCTAGAGTAACAACCAGTGGGATACCTACTAAGAATGAAGAGAAATAGAAAATATTAGATGAGGTTCAATAACATCAACCATTTTATCGTCTCATTGTTCGATACGGGCCTCCTTTCACAGCGATAAAGGTTACCAGACACCGCACTCCATAGATAACTTTATGATTAACATATGAAATTAACCTTCGTAAACTAATGTATAGTTTGGTGCTGAAAAGATTTATATAAAATATGCGATTGTGCATTTAGATACCCGATAGGGAGTGAATGACGGCGAGCGGGAATGTATTCAGATTTAGATAACAATAAAAACAAACGTTCAGTGCTATTGCCAAGTTTATATGAAGCTCTTTATTCCGATCCCACGGACGGAAACTACGAACGTGGATGTAGGGAATAAAAGAGTAGGTAATACGAGCATGACTTGTACATATTCATGTCAATTATTGTACAAAGTTTATTTTTTGCCCGTAAGTTTTTTGTCTGCCTCGTTGGTCGAGTGCTAGCAAGCGCCACTACTGATCAAGAGGGCCTGAATTCGAACCCCGGTTCGGGGGTACCAAAAACGGGGGGCATAAAAGGGGACATTTAAACGTAACTGATGAAACGTGGGTTCACGTCTTCTAGGATTATAGGTGTGATGTTGCGTTTAGTTTTATATAAGTTTATTTAAAAACCGTGTATTTTTTATACTCCATCATACAAATTTCGTTACGGGAGTTAACCAGTTACCTTTCAGTTTCCTGAATAATAAGACTGGACCGATTTTTCCCTTAGGTTGTCATAATGATCTTTAGGTTGCGTTAAGCAGAATAATCGTATAAGGCGTTAAAATATCACCAGGTATGATATTTTGAGACTGGTGTCATCCACTCGTACGTCGCCACTCGCGTATTCAAGTAGATGTGTATATCTAAGCGTAATCGTATAAAGGTTTACAAGTAAGCTTCCAGGAATAGGTTCGCATATGACTAATCTCAGATTTGAAACTAGGTACTGGAAAACACGTCGTTCTACGTGGATAATTTTGGTATAGAATCTAACTATACCGTCCCGTGTGAGAATACAATGAATACTAATTACATACTACACCAAGCTATCTGGGTGGCAGTTTAAGACTTAGTAATTAAAAAATACTTAGAAGAGTATTGTATCCGATAATTAAGTGTGCCCTTCACCTGGTATTTTCAGAATACGCTCTGTAAGACTACTTTAGGATAATCTTAAGAATAAATACACTCGTAACACTCATTAATTATAGAAACCGGAGACATTTAACAATATTCAATCGGCATGACTTTGTTTATGTTTTACATAAACCCGATTGAAATACCAGAAAAATCCCGCACCCATTGCGAGTAAAATTCTTGTAAGCAGGCATGAAACAGGTAAAACGACGGGATTATATTACGAATGCTCTCTGAAAGCGTCAAAATCAATACTGATAACGTTATATGTATTTAAAACCAAACACGCTTATGAGTAAGACCACAACCTTTCGCAACTCGGCGGTCCCACGAAATCCTATTATGCAAATATGTAAAAGCTGTTTGTATTGATCGGCAGCGATATTGGCTTTTGATTTGCAAACAAATGCCGCCTTCTGTTTTTAAACGAGGATCGAATGAACGCCCGATGTTATCTGCGAGGTGATGGGGTCTGGTGCCTTGTTTTGTTTCATTGTATTTGTTTCGACAATTTTCTATTTTAAACTTAAAATTCATTATAGGTATATAATATCAGTTATACATATTTAAAAGGCATTCATTTAAACTATTCGCCATCCACGAGTGTGAATGTCCAGATGTCCACAGTTTGACTGACAGGTATAAATTTATTTCTAATAGCTCAATCCTGTTAGTGAATGTCAAATTTGAATTCCAATTTACGACTTAAAATTACGGACGAATTTAGGCACTTGATCAGACTTTGGAAGTTAAACTTCAATTTCATCTAAGGCATTAGGAGAACGAGGGAAACTTTTCAATTGGAGTCAATTTTCTTATTAACCGCTGAAATTTTTGATTGTTAAAGAGAATGAAAAAATTATGCCTTTTGTAATTGAAGAACCTTCTGTAACTTCTATAAAGACCCGATTGTATAACTTTATAGTTCCAAAGCTTTGCTTACAACATTATAATATTATACATACGATTTCAATTATAGATATCTGATGCTATTATTAAAAACTATCTATCGCAGCTTTTATACGAGTACTTATTGCTTCATATGTTCTTAGTACGGTTTTTCAATTTAAACAAGATCTCTAGCTGTTTGTCCATTTGAGAGTCAATATTATACGGAAGGATTAGGTATAGGTATACTATAACGTAACGTAACATTATCCTTGTAATCCCCTAAGGGGTAGGTAGGCAGAGGAGTTCAGTAGTAGGTACACTGCCACGTTTCACCATATACGTTTACGTCCCATGGAATAGGTGGTAAGCCTATTGCCATACAGCGACCAGACCCAGACTCCGAGTCACTATTAGAAATTCTAAATTAGATAAATCCGATAGTACCCAATCCGGGGTTTTAACTGAAAAACTCCCGATCGGCAGTTGCGCTTGCTACCACTAGACCAACGAGAAAGTATACTATAACGATTAAACTCTTTGTTAAAGAGTGGCGAATCTGAATCTAATCTGGTTCATTAATTAATGTTCTTTACTTGTCGTTACAAGCGTTGTCAAATTCGGGAACCGTACCTAATACCAGTAATCTTCATTAATTAACATTGCCCTTATAATTTAAGGTTTCGTTTACATGATGCAAATTTGAATAAAATCTTGGCCCTTATATTTCCATTCACATATTTCAACAATCGAGCGAACCAAAGTGAATCTCATTCCGCGGGGCGCTCTTGGCGTATTCTTTTCACATGATGCATCCAGAATTAAAAACCGTTCCCACAATATCACTGTTTTATTTCCCCAGGAAATAACCTGTCAAGCGCGAGTGTGCCTTTGTACAGCATAATGGAAAACAATAAAAAGTTTTCTTGTTTTAAACGAACGTCACAGTGACACGACGAATGGGGTTTCGTATTCTGGAGCACAAAAGTTAGATCTGAAATAGGACCTCGAATTTTTAAGTCAGCAAGATACATATAGGAGTTGAAGATAAGTTGTGAAAATATTTGTTGATACAGCCATAGGTGACAAAACACAGATGTTTAGTACATTGAAGAAAATGTAATATGTCTATTATCGTATGGGTGTGAGAATAGATAGACAGAAACGCGTGAAAGTGAATTCTTCACGTCATGTACGTTAGGTACGTTTTTAGGTTTTCATTAATAGTAATACGTACACAAAAGAATTTTTTAGAAGAATACAAGTAGTAAATTTTCTAGTATTCTGTACTGCACCATTCTTTAATTTACAGTGTTGTAATTCTTTTCTGTAATCAAGAACCGAAAATTTTGATTCTTCTAGTTTTACCTATATAATGTATCCCTGTCGTATCTTGTATAGAACTGTCATAGCATGTTGAAAAGTTGTTCAGGTCGTTTTGTTTATTTTCTCTTGCAACCAATTTTCCGAGAGAATAATTAATGGCAAAACAACACATTGCTTTCATCGTACGTTCATAAGCTTGATTGTATTTCACGCCGATGGCTCTTTTACTTCATCGGTGTTTACGAAAGGAAGTAATTAAATTATTTTCTTATGTGTATTACTCGTGACGACATAAATTGTGACATAAATTTTCCATGCTATAATACGAGGACAAGATCCTTAATTTGAAAATAGAACTAAATATTTTCTTGCCAAGCCATTCTAAAGGGGAAAGGTCGTGATCACATATGTATATGACCAAACAGGCACTCTTTGGGCAGCCTATTTCTATTGTAACGGTATGTGTAACGTAGTTGACGAATACAGATTATATTTCTATATATTTATACTGAATATAATATGCCATAGTACGGCTTAGTACAGTTACTGGTAGCTAAACCTCATAGGTCTGTACGAAATGTAAACTTGTTATTTTTCACAGTAAAATACAAAATGCTACACATACGAGTTTTGTCGTATCGTTATTTAATATATACGTTCAACTTGTCAACAGCAGGCGGCGATTTCAGCGACAGCGACACACAACAGAAACTCATAAAGAATATGTCTTCAAGTAGAAGCGACAGTATCGGTATATGTTTTAACATTCAGACACTCTGATATTCATATTTTTTGTTTTTCCTTCCTGCTCCCTTTATTTAATACATGAATATCTTGATGCAGGATATTACACCAAACTAGTAAGGTAGATCGAAATAGATTTCAGTGGCGCACGGATTTTTTATTTTTATATTATTGTAATATTCATCCATATAATATTGTATATAATAATAATCGTTAGAGAAAAAAATATCAAAATATTACTCACTAGCAATCACTAAACGAATAGGTCATTGTGATAAATTCTTGTTTATTTTTATGTAAAATTAATTTTATAAGGTTTCTGCAATTCGCGACCATCATTATCTAAATTGTTATAGTGTTTAGAATTTACGATCATCTATAACTGAACATGCTTCGAAGCACAGCAATGAATGATCTCATTTGTCTAATAACAGTACCTGTACCATCGAGCATAGTTCAATATATTACGGATTTTTGGCCTAGCCATATAATTGAAATTTTCGAGTGAATGTCAAACTAAGATAAATCGTTTTCTCGACCTAAAATCCCCAGTCCATAAGTTATATTAAAGTCGCTACTACTAATTCTCAGAATCCAAGTACATAAACATATACATATTATGTTTGTCTAGAAATACCTACATATGTATACAAAGAATGTTCAATTCATGGTCTATTTTTTATCATAGCAATCAAATCAGGTCAAATTTTGCTGCGTGTAGGCTGCTTTGCGGTTCCAGCGGAAATAGTTATGGCAATATTGTCTCTCGTTCGGGCGCATTTGGAGTAGATTCATTCCCATCATTCCAGTAACTTCATACCTGAAAGCGGATTAAATGATCTTTATTAAAATCCGTAGCGAATATATTATCCGAAATAGGCCCGGTTAACCAAATATTAGCTATCTATTATATCAAGTTTGATATCACGAGTGTTCCTTAAGGGACCGAAAACAATAACCTCGAACAGAATTTCATGAAATTCGGCCCGTTTTGGGTTAGGTACTATTTGCCACTTTATTGCAATATTAGAACACTTCACTTATAAATTAGTTGGGTTCTCGATCCCTACTGAACGTATCATATTGTTGATTTTAGAATTGGTGAAAATATATTCTCTCTTTCTCTTTTGAAATCGTAATTTGTAAATAAACGCAGAATAAAAAATACCGTGTCACCGTTGGGAATGTTCTCGTCTGTCGGATTTAAAAAATGTAATTCTTTTAAAGTTCTTCCAGCGAAACCTATTATAACTTTACAACTTTGCACATTCTAAGATATAACAAATTTATATTATCAGCTCATCGAAAAATTAATACTTATAAGGATTTAAAGTTGTAACAAAAACCACATTTAAAAATATTTATGTTAATAAAATAACGGCTCAACTTAGTTCACGATTTTCACGGGAAAATTGCTAAGTTACATTTATAGAATTTTGGTATTGAGATAGAAATTTTGAGAAAGTCAAACGTTTTTTAAAATACTTTTGCCATTGAACTCCTGTAAGAAACTCCTGGAACGATACATGAAAGATTGTGCTGGAATTATTTAAGCTTCTACGTGAACGAAGTTGCGGTAACAACCAGTAAATAATAAATCTTCACAGACCCTGTTAGCTCGCTTGTGATATATGAGTAATAACTTTCCTGGCTTTGTTTCCAAGCGATTGATAGTAATATGTGAAAGGGTAAAAGTGTTAAGATGTTACGTTTCAAAGAATAACAAGAAGGAAAATTCATTGCAACATAAATCTGAGGCATAATGGTGAATCTCGCCGAATTCATATTTGGATTATCCAGGTGGATTCCGGCGGTAGAATAGCTACAAATAGAAATGTCACGGTTCTATCTCGATCAATTTTGATTGTACAACTACCGTCCTACTAAATAAAAAACATTGAGTATTTATTTATTTACTCTTATGTAACACCTTAAAGAAAGGATTACAAGGGAGTACTTAATGCCCGTATTTATATGTACGAAAATATTATGTTTTGATTAGGATGTGCATTATTGAAATATGATTGTTGCATAATTTAAATTTCAATCACGTCAATACACAGAAATATATAAAAACGAAAGAGAAGAATATCTTTAAAAAAAATTAAAATAAAAATGTTCTTCCCACCGAGGATTTATTTATTTATGACACAAAAGACATTTCTATTGGATTCCTAATCCCTGTTGCCGGCAAAACTTGCACGGATTAAATTAGCATTACAGCAGGATGTATGGCTAAAATTTATCGCGCGTAAGCACGAAATGTTCGTTTACTTCTATGAGTTTTATGTAAAACAAATTGGTGTAATATTTTACTTACCTAGACAAGTATGTTATACCTAGAAACACGGACACAGCAGATCCACCTGAGTAAAATTACGTAATAATTAAAAAACAGAATAGCCAAGAGAAAACAGTAAAGAGATATAATGTTAATAAAGAGAGAAGCATACGGGTAGACAGAACTTACAAGTGACCACTGCGACTTGTAGACATTTGTAGCTGATCTCGAGCGGGACTGTAAAAAGACAGAACCGTTGGTGTCAGTTAATCTCGTTACTAAAGTTATTAGTTAGTGATATTGGTGTATACTCACTATGCAAATACTCACGAAACATTTAATAGTAAAAAAGATTACATTACTTAGAGATTACGTTACCTAGAACAATCTCATAATTTCACATTCCATCTTCAAAACCAAAACTGACACGTAAATGAAATTAACCGTCATAGCGAAAAATGTACAATCTTCATTCGCATAAATTCCCTTATGTTTGTTTAAAGAAACATTAAAGCTTCTCCGGGATCTGCGCCCCACAATCCTGCCATACATAAAAATTTCAAAGGGACCGGACGTATAGCTTCACCTACATTAATCATCAAGGGAGAGCCCCAAAGACATTCTGGTATCAGGAAACATTTACGGAGCTCACTGGAACAGGTGAAATTTTGATGAAAACGAAATGGTATTTCATTTTCGTCAGATGGGCTTAATGGTGTAAAATATTGTGTTAACAGAAATTTCTTGCAATTATTGAATGCGGGAGCATATTTCACTTCATACATAATAAAGGTCTTATAAATAAGTAACAAATGTATTGGAACATTATACACCGCATTTTGAACCTAAACTAGATAAACCCTGTGCTACCTAGATGATAGGCATACATCAATTTTTATAGTTAATTGTTTTTTCCACAAACACTCATCCACAGAACGAATACTTGTAATTTTCACACACATATTTATTACATTTAATAATAAAATACAACAAACATTTCTAAATAAAATATGCTATTTGTGACAGGCATTTACTCATTAAAATGCTTGGCATAAAGCGCTAAATTCTAAGGCTTTCCAAGTTTAGGGAATCGGACAGCGAGTACGGCGGTATTTTCAACTAAATCACGGCTTCAGAATTCGTAGACCTAATAACATTCATTACTCACGTCTCCTATGGATAGGACCATCCATATATAATGCCATAATAATAAAAGTGTGTCTACAGCAGTGACATATCAAGGATTATTTTATACATCATAGCATTTTGTCTACCGAAAACCAAATACAAGAATGTTGGGAATATTTGCTATGTTTAATATGAAATAAATGAAATGCTGTTCATATAATATGCTCAGTTTATTAAACATAAGATTTAATATAACAATTGCCCTTAAAACTCTGATATATTGTTCTATATGACAATACTGTTTAAAATACTGTTTTAAAATGGCTCGGAAGTGTTACTATCGTAAAATACACATTTTTGTAATTCTGAACATCGATATCGGTAATTGAATTTGTCATTATGAAAGTGCGAATGGATGTGAGAAACCTCAGACTGAGAAGCTTCTAGAATACGAATACATAGTCAATAGATCCCTGCTGACTTAACACGTATATAAGACAAATTATAATGGATAAGTTCCGTATTTATATCGCTACAACACTCCATGAAATATATGTATTACGCTAAGCTTCCGAATAATGCAGTTTATTAGATAGTAATATTATGCTGAGCTGTAAGAAAGTGTACAAAACACGAAGCAGCAATATTAAACAACATTCGACTCACTAACGATATTTTAGATGGAACAAAATTGTACGAGGTCGGTTCGTGAACGGAAATTTCGCGAATGTTCGAGTATCTCGAAGAGAAACTTAAAAATTAGGTTTGCATTAATTAATTCGTGGTAATGTGGTCGTGATCAGAGTTGGCGATCAGAATATGATTAGCGCGTATGTCAAAATGTTAGCATGTATGCACACAAATGCCGAATACCTAAGTGATTTACTCGTAATTGCCTAAGAAAGAAACCGTGAGACGACTGTGGAGCAGACATTTTAAAACCCGCATGATCGATCTCTCTTCCAAGAAACATACCTATATGTTTACTAGATATTCTCGTCTTCCCATTTTTATATTATAATTACAGTATTCGCTTACTTAAATTAGAACCATCGATCTATTGAATTAAGGCATATGGTCGAATAAATTTGCTCCAGGCTGCAGCCACATGTACCTATTGGGCCATAATATTGTCAGTTGATATGTAATTATGTCTATGAAACAAGAACCACAATATTTTTGTATCCGAGATCCATAGTGAATAATTAGATTCGTTCGAGTAGGCGTCAATTTCTCGTGTAAAGCTATGTAGCTATGCAGAGCTACACTATGTAGCTCAGACATCGAAATTTGATCTGGCTACGATATGTAGCAAAACTTTGGTGAAACAAACTCAACCCGAGGTTGGTAATTAGGCGTGGAAGCAACAATCACGTCCTCTCACCCGTGACACGTGTGACGTACTTTAAATTAGATTAAGGCCCAACGTAGTCGATCGATTCATCATCTCTTCTAATGTTTCAGAGTCCATGGAACGTTGTCGAGTGCTAGATGATATCGGCCTTTTACGGTTCAATAAAATTTACCAAGGAGAAGGATGAAAGATCGTTTAAACTATTATTTTATGGTATATAATTAAATATCTCATGTTCCATCTTAATTCGCTAATACTCCGATTTATCACAACGAAGTTGGACATTCAACGTTCTCCTGTATTTGCAACACCTGAAAAAAACTTTTTTATAATACTACAAGTACGGCGCCTTAGCGGTAGAAATTAAATAACAATAATCTTTAACACTTTGTGTGTTGGGACAATAGATATAGTCATGTATTTCAAACTAGGTAGAAGCATGTTTACTTTACTTTAACGAGTATAATATATGCTTAATTAATAGTTATATATTAATAGTTTGATGTTCAAAATGGTATTTGTAACATCACGTTATATTTGACGTGAAAATTAGGACAACGCGTATACTTAGGAAATTGTTAATAAATGTATGCCATTTCGTAATATTTATAAAAGATTCAATTATCCTGATTGATTCTTAAAATAACAGATAGATCAAATCATAATATGCCCAAATGCGATTAAAAATAATGACGTCAGAATTATTATTCGACTATCAATATTAATATTGGTATTTTGTTATTAACTTGTGCATAAATAAATGCAGTACTTATTTTAATCCATACAATTTTAAAGATAAATCCTGAATATTATGTTTATTAATCCATGCAGTAGATTTGTGGTAGCGATGATTCAAAAATGATACGTCAGGTATGTAGGTACATCATACCATCAATAGCGGTCGATCTTTCGTTCCGTAACTGCTAACAGTAATTAAATATTCCCGATATTACCGAGAGCTATTTTAAAAATGGATTCCAGTTTGACTGGTCTGTTGATTTAGTGGTTGGTGAAACTGTAACCTTACTCGATAGTTTTGTGTTCGATTTCCAACAAATATAAATATTTGTGTGACGACCAGGAGTATTTGTTCTGTATCGGAGTTTTAAACATCTGTCTATGTAATTAAAGATTGATGTATATTATGAATGTCTATTAGCCGTGCGCTTTCCCATAGCAACTGATCTGCTTAGTTTGGGGTCAGTTGGTCGTGTGAGAGTGGTTACCCTTAGTGTTGTTCAAATATGATCCTTTTAAAATTTGTCTTTTAATTGTTAATAAGAAAGTATCTATCCTTAATCGGAGCAATTCGACGCGTGTCTTGAATATTCAGTAGGGGCAGTAGCAAATTGAATCCCACAGTAGGAAATAATATCGCAACTTTACATACTAAATCCTATGTATCCCATAAATGTTTCGTATACATGTTCCGAATGTTTAGTTAGAATTCACTTGTCCTTAAATGGACTTATGTCTGTCCACATTAGCTTCAGAACTTAAAACAAAGTATCCAGGGCTTAAAACTCATTCACTCGAAATGTTTGCTCTGAAAAGGCTTATGCGGGACGGATTTTCGTTGCGGTCGTTTTGACGCTATTTCTATAAAAACTGTAAGTTAAAATATTAATTACCTAACAAATAGATTTTAAGAAACTTTTAATATATTTCGAAATAGGAATTATTTGTACTCCTTTGCCCATTTAGGAGGTATATTTGCGTAAAAATCGTGTACATTTGTAGTGTTGAAAATGAGTTTCCGTTACAGCGTTTAAGATTCACTTATTTACGCAAGTTTTCTAATCAACTATGTATGTAATAAATCCTTGAGGAACCTATCCTCTAGGATTTGCGACTAAGTGAAACATATTGTTCTGAAATTATACATAAGTTCATATGCAATTAGTATTCCTCTTATGAAGTTTGTAGTCAATTAATTGGTTGACGTGTAGTGTAGCCGAATAATTGATGCAAAACCAGTTTAAACAAAATGTGTAACTTTTTTGTTTAATCTGAAGCGAAAACTATGAAACAGAGCGTGTGAGTTCGCAATAAACTACAAGGCTCCCGAACCGAACATTTTACTTGCGTTAAAAAATTGTACGAGAGAGGGTAAAATTCAATTCGAAACGTTGGAAAAAGATACGGAAGCGCTCAAAAATAAAAGCGATGTCAATATTGGTTTTTGTAAATGCTTTGTTGACCTTCGTCTCCGAGGATCAAGAGGTTTTCTTTTTGTGTCAACACGCGTGTTTCAATATTTTCTCTGTCGTGTCTTTGAATAAAATTTATCTGAAGAATATATATATTTTCGTATAATGTTTTAACTTCATAATATTTTAATTTCATATACGAATACATATGTACTCGTTTTAACAGTTTCAAAAAATGGTACCCTGATTTATATCATCTCATCATTATCAGTGTACTTCCGTCCACTGCTGGACATAGGTCTCTCCAAGAGAGAGGAGAGGCCTGATTCATACATGTTTGAATTTTCGATAAGATTAATCAAACGCATTGGGTCACTAAATAAAAGAAATAAAATTTAGGTTATTTTGAGATATCAATAATTTATAAACTCGGAATAATTTTTTTAAATGATGTGCGCGGAACGTTTCAAGAAAAAATGGCGTAATGCAACATAGCGCATCGTTCTTATAACAGATATTTAAAAATTACAACATGACCTATGTATATCAACGAAGAATTCACGCAGGTCGGCTTTAATTGAACCCTTACAGTTTAATTTGATTTGAATTCAATGATAAATTTCTATCAGACCCTAAGCAGCTAGCTCGCATTTCAAAATTTCAGTACTTCTCATTGATTAACCTCATTGATTGTAACTAAATTAGACACTGTCTTAATTCGATTAGCAGTGCCCTTGGGTTTATTAAAGCCTTAATTAAGTTTAGCCTCGTGTCATTCTGTTACAGCGGGTTCGGCTCGCTCATTAGGGGTGTTGGATTTCAAATAATTACCGCCCTGATATATGTATATATATTGACGATAGCAATGTGTACATCGGATGTATGAGATCGGGTGACACAAAATCCGCTGTTGAGATTACGGTAGGAACACTTGCTCAGTAAATAGAAACACGGAAAGAATATCGAAGGAGTTGAAAGAAAATATGTACATACACATTTACATGAAATGGCACTGGCCAATAGTTGCTATTTTAGTACAACGAATAGTCTAGAAACATACTTCACATATTTGTATATTCACAAAATAATGCCTGAGCAGGTTTTACCTACATTTTCTTATGTGTATATTTTTCTACAAATACATCATCCTCCAGTTTTAGATACGAGTTTTAAAGTGGTTCATTGTTTACGTCGCAAACAATGAACAAATAATAAACGTAAAATTGTCTACGACCGAATCTCACCGCGTTCTAAAGTGGAGCTGCATCTCATAACAATACGGTACATATTTTTCCAATCTTGAGAACCGTAGCAGGTTCCTGTAATATTATTTCCTCATGTTTCTGCAATATGATATCTGTATACGTATGTACGTTTTATTCGTATAATTATTATAAAGATTCCCCGTAGACTTTTTTGTTTCTATGTAAATTGCTGCCTAAGCAACAGCGTAAACATTTTCGTATTTTGTTCCACATCGTATTTTTTTCTCAATATAGTCGTGGAGTTTGGTGTTGATAAATTTGACGCGTAGATAACTTTGAATATGTGAGTATATTATATTAAAAAAAAATAAAAAAATTAGTGTAAAATAATACCTTGAAAAATAATAGTTTAAAAAAACTAAAAAATACGCTTTTATTGCTAATCAACCTAAAAACTAGAAAATAATTTTAACGAC
>DWME01005093.1:0-15381 GCA_018244795.1 Parelbella ahira ahira | reverse complement strand
GCAGTATTGAAACCTGGTGGAGCTACATATGGCAATGGTGGCAATTGGTGGTGCATTGTGCGCATATACTCTGCTACATAGGCTTCAGCAGCAGCAGAACCACTATTCAAATAACTTTCCCGAGCACGTCCAAACCAATTGGACACTCGATCTCTTAAATAGGGGGACGGAGACCTTCTTTTGTATGAACGATTTCTTGGTGGTATAAAAGGTTTTCTTCTACTTCTAGAAGAACCACTCATGCGATTTCTAAAGTTTGAACCTCTAGATGACAAAGGGGCTCTGTAAGTTCTATAACTCCCACCACTTTTCATGTAACTTTTCTTAGAAGCTTCCTTTGATTTTCTTAATATTGGAGTCATTTCTATACCTTCATCTTCAGGGAATAATCTACACAATTCTTCTGCCACTTTTGGTTCTATCTCTTGTCCGTCTCTGCCTATTTTTACCGGTTTCCCTTCATTCCATGGGTTGTAAAGGTGGAGTGTGTTGCTGAAAGGCAACTCCTTTCTACATATCCAATCGACTTTGAAAACTCCATCCAATACTTTGGCTGACAGTCCCGGCGGCAGTACCCAAGACACAGGGGGTACGTCTCGCCGTGACTCGCCTCCTAATCGCGCAAAACCAGCGAACTTCCCACTTTCCTTCACGGAAAATATCAGAAGAACATTTCTGGACTCACGGTACGCTTGATTCAAATTAGCCTCATTCTGCGGAAGAGTACTCCACACTCCTTTTGCCTTCGATAAAGTTATGTTTTCCGCATTATTAGATTTGATCAAGAAAAATCTGGTATCCCTAAACAGATAATTCAGTTTAGTCAAATAATCGTAGGTTTTCATTTTACTAGCGGCAGTAGAAACACATCGGCGTTTGTTTTGCACGGGAGACTGACTGCCGGACTTGTTGCGTTTACGGCCAGTCCGCTTATCCTTCGACTTGGTGCTAACGGAACTAATACTAGGCGTACTAGAGTCGCTGGACGACGAGCTAGACACTTCGCTTCTGGTGTCGAAATCTTTTATTTCCTCCAACTGCTTCAGCTCCTCCCCAATTTCGGCCTCTGCTTCACCAACTCCAAGATTAACGGCGTCAGTATTACCGGAGACCTCCATTTTTAATACACTCGATTAGTTACTTGTTAACATAACATTACTGGATGGGTGCGTACTGATGGAAGCAATAATAAAGTGTTTGTAAACCTTACAAGAACTTGAATATACTCGATAAATTCAAATTATTTCGTTGAATTACCAATAACAAGAAGTATAAACGGAAAATTAAAACTACCACAACACACCATCATTAGTACAACCAAATTCAATATTCGATTCTTGGTCGCGTCTGATAGTGTTGTGCCAAAAACTGTTTGGTTTAGTTTATGGTTATTGCCTAGTGGCTGCTGTTCACATTGTTGCCATAGATGGGAACCAAATTATTGGAAATGAGTCTACAGATATTGCATTTCTAGATTTATATTCGATCCCAATCAATAGATAATAGCAAAATAATAATAATAGAAATCTGAAGTAAATATACAATTATACTACATTAATTATTGTACTGATTACATAAAAATTTCGGAATGATAATTATTTATCGTTATTTTAATTGAAAAAGTATTGCATTTCGTCACAGTAACAGTTTTTTTCCGTCTTCATTACCTTGTCAAGTGATTTCACGTTTTTTAATTGACAATAACGTAATAGATAACCAATCGAAAATAAATAAAATCAAACCAACTGGAAAGCGAAATAATAACCGTCATAAGCGTAGTTTGTACGTCACTATAATGTCACCTGATTTTAATTTCGCAATGTTGGTAGCATTTGTTTTGTATTCTGAACTTGGCGATAAAATTAAAAAGTTACCGAGGTCGATTTTCAAACTTTGTGGCATTCTAACATAATTTAAATTTGTAGGTTTTAGTTTCGAAGTATTTGTGAGTTTATTTCAGTGATATCCTACAATAATGCATTACGTACAAAAGTACCTAGACAATATACAAATGCCTAATTTAAATAATAAAACTTGCAATGGCCCTAAAACAAACATTTTTCTTTATTGTAATTACTATAGCTTTTATTCTCAAAAGGTAAGTAGTAAAGTAAAAACGTATTTATATAATATGTCTATGAGTGCACTATTTATTTATTATTTCATCGAATCTCATCATGTGATTTTTTTATTTCAGGTGTTAATGGCACTTTATGAAAAAAACATCAACTTCGAACCGTTACTAGTCGACATTACGAAAGGAGAACAGTATTCTTCCTGGTTTTTAGAAATAAATCCTCGAGGAGAAATTCCAGTCCTCAAAGTAAATAATGAAATTATACCAGATTCTACAAGAATACTGGATTATTTAGAGTTATATTTAGACCAAGGTTTTTATAACTGTTTTTGATCGTCACATGAGTGGCAGGTTATACAAATATTAATAATCCTTATTGTAATTTTAGAGTCGCCTCCACTGATCAATGTTACCAAGGATACAAAGGTCCTGGTAAATATCAATAGATTCCGGGAACTCATCGAAGCTTTGCCAGCCGGTGTTATTACTGTGGGGTCATTCTTCCATCCACATTTGTGCGGAAGTCCTAAGTTACCATTTATATTACCCGTCCGGGAAGTCCTTAAAAGTGAGTACATCATCGAACATTTATCAATAAATTATAAAAAATAACTTATTCATTATATTAATTTTTTAAATCAGGTGGGGATTTGTATAGCTCCAAAAATTTAAGACGTTTAGCTGAGGAGAATCCTAAAGCGAAAGGCATTTTGCTATACAAAGCTGAGATACAGGATAGAAAACATGAGATATTAACAAATGAAGAGGAATATTTAAAAGTTCTGAACATTGTTGGTGAAGTATTGTCTCAGATTGAACAGCATTTAAAGTTACAACAAGAGGGTTTGTATGAACTGATCTTAATTTCTTCTTTACATATTTGCAAATTCTCAACAAACTATGACATCATTAAACATGGAAGACAATTAGTTTGGATTATTTTGGATTATGTTTCATAATTATATTCTGTAGCATATTGGATAAAAGTTTAATATTCAGACATTGTCTTTAATTAGCTTCTTTCGTGCAGTGATGTCCTGATTGTTACTTGTTTACTTTTCAGAACACTGGTTATGTTGTGAAAACTTCACAATCGCTGATGTAAATTTGGCAATTCTTCTGCAACGTTTATGGGAGCTCGGTTTTGAACAAAGATTTTGGGCTGATGGTAAACGACCACATATTGAAAATTACTTCAACCGTGTCAAGCAGCGAGAATCATTCAAGAAGACCATTCCTAGTCTGCCTGTTCACATAAAAATGATTGTTACTTCCCAGCCAGCAGTATATGTGGGTGCCGCTGGAGCTGTGTCAATTGGTTTCGTGGTTGCATTTGCATACTTTTTTAAAAAGTTATTGCTTTAATCAATTCAACCACTGATGAATAATAGTAGAGTAAAGGTCTTATAATAAAATTTAAACATCAACAAAGTGCACTCCATATCATTTATCTAAATATTTTTCCGAGAGATAGAATTATGTGTCAGGCTTATTTGATAAAACTCTCAAGGCTTGTCATATAGTTGTAGAAACATGATTGAAGATCATTTAATGCTCAGAATATTTTAGTTGTGATTCTTTGTAAGATTATAAGCTAAATCACATATAAGTAAGAGTAAAGAGATGAGTTGGTCCACAGTTTAATTGCTTGTAATATATTTAATCTTGTATATACTTAGTTTGTGACATATTTTATTATAGATGTAGGTACATTTACAAATGACATTCAGTATTATTTTAAGTCGTTTAGTTCTTGTTTAATGCAGGCTATAAAGTTTTAATAATCTATTCTAGTACTGGAAATATATTTATGTATGTGTATACATTGCACAAGTATGTACATTGTGTTACTGAATAAACTTTACAATGTGCAATATATTTTGAGACAATAAAAATATAATAAATTTAAACCAAATATTGTGTCAGAATACTAAAATGCTTTCGACTTAGATTTTAGTACAGAGCTGTGAATATATTTATATTAACCGTATAAAATGAATTAATATTTATTCATTAAAGGCATAAACAAAATTGATGTTTCAATTCAATTCCACTTTCAATTTAACTAGACTTTACTATTAAAGACCTACTTAAAAATGTATACATAAGCAAAGTTATGGATATTCAAAACACATATTTTCCAAAAAACATTTGGTTAAATTACGTACATAATAAAACCACAATATTAGTATTCATATAAATTGGTATTGACCTATTAACAAAGAAAACAATACAACTTATTAAATATATATGCAATTTTTGTACAAATCAATATAAACTTGTTATTAGTAAACAAGCCAGATCAAAAAAAAACTCTTACATACTACATATTCAACCATGAACAGAGCCCCAGACAAAACCATCATAAATAATAATAAATAACACAAAACACCCATAAAAAATAACCAGCATCCTTTATCTTGTATTCTCTGTTGTGGTCTCAGCATTGTCTTGGTTTTTGCCTATTGGCATTCCCATGAAATGTTTTCCATTACTGACACTCGCTCTTTTCCTCAAGTTAGGCACTGTTGGTTTGTCACTGTTGTACTTAAATATGCCCTGTCCCGGTAAATTGGGTAACAGGCTGGGTATGGTATACCATACTCTATAAGTAATGAACCATGTGAGGATGGCCACAATTCCACTAATAAATTTCTCCACCATAATGTGATAATATATTATTGTAGAGACTAACATCACATCCCACAACAGCTGCAACAGGGCTATGGCAATCAAGAATCCTCTAACATATGGTGTGAATTTTTCATATGATGTTTTAAGTGTGTCCAGTTCCTCTGTGTTAATGTTCTTCAATGGATTTATTCTTACCGATTTGTCATTTAGACTCCTCGCAAACTTTTCATCTCTAATGTAGTCTTTAATTCCCTCCCAGCCATTTATAGCCTTGGCTTCTTCTATCATAATTAAGCTAGAGTATATAAGTATAAAACTGTGTCCAGATATATCAAATCCGTTCCAGAAATGACCATTTTTAAGACACGATATTTTGTCGTCAAACATTTTAGAATTACACCGCCCATATTTCATTTCAATTACATTGAAAACTGTTGTCCAAAAATACCAAAATACGGTTGCAATAAATAATCGTGACAAATGCGCTGTTACGATAAGTTTCCTCTTGCCGCAGCAGGTCGTGTACGAAGTTAGTAAGACGTACGGTACTGTGAGGAACAATGTCCAAAACCAGCCAATTTTTACAAAATACTGGTTAAATATGTTGTCGCTTCTTGAAAAATACGATTTTGGAAATGTGAGGACATCTGCTATAAGGGAAAGTAAGAACAGAGCTCCTAAATAAACAGCTATTTTTAAATTGGTGTCATAGAATAGTACTTTCTTACAAATGTGCACAATCATTAAGACCAGTATTTCCAATATAGTTGCCTCTTCCCGAGTCGGTTTGATACCTTTAGATTCAGGCGGTTCATCTTGAAACTTATAATTCATTCGAGAAGTTTTAAAATTAGCTCTGCTTGTCATGTTTTGCAAATATTTTCATTTAATTTGTCTAGATCCAAGCTTTCACCTTTAATAACTTTTTGACAGCTTTGAAGTGACTTTGACAATGTCGTAGTTACCGTTTTGGGTTTTAAATACTTACACTAAGGCGGACGATTTCTTGCTTTAATTTCTATAGTAAACACTTAGGAATAAAGTAATCTTTATGTAGATATTAGAACAAATTTTCTCCCACTGGGACTTAAGGTCAACACGAAAGCTATAATATATATTATAGCATGATGTATTATGGTATAATAAAATATATTTACTATATTAATGCTCAAGTGAGGTCACTTGATTGGCCCGTTGGTGCAGTGGCTAGTGAATCTGATTGTTGCGCCAGGGGTCGTGGATTCGATTCTTATCCAGAATAAATAATTGTTTTATGAGCACAAGTATTTCTTCTGCACCTGGGTGTAAAAATATCTATATATTATATAAGTGTTGTCGCCTATCATATTAATCAAGGGATAATGCAAGTTGGGCTCTGTAAACAAGCGTTGACGGATCCTTATAGAGCAATCGTTATTGCCACATAATTTTCCACACATTCTTTGGCCGAAATGCCACTTGAGGCTACATAGGCGGATGTAATAAAAATACGAAAGTAATCTTTTTTTCTTAAGTTTAACTAAGACGTTAATGGCACCTGCGTGAGTGATCGCGAGTTAATAAAAAATAAGTTAAATAATCTTTCACACAGTCGGTTTTATAAGAAAATACATTCTAATATCGATGACTCGATGACTCGATGACTGAGTGGCTGGGGGCATTCTGATTCTAACCAGCGTAATTTATCTGTGTTGAATAGTATTGATGAATAGTGCTGTGTCTATGGTATATGTTATTAGGGATTTTAGTATTAAGGTGCAACGGAACGTCAGTGTTCAAATCATTGTAATGGCGGTTTTGACATATGAGTTCCGTCTGGAGGGTGCACGGCACGCCCGTACTTAGTCGTTTGAAAAGTTAAATAAAAATTCAATTGTAGGCCGAGTTCGTCAGCCTTTTATTTCCATCCCACATATATATGGTTTATCAGTTATCGGGTCACTGAGATATAAGCTCTCTTAACGCATTATTGTATTATATTATATTATCTTATTATTGGCTTATATTTGGTTTATATGAATTATTAAATCAGAAAACTACACGCATTTAATATAGTATGTAGACAATATGATTTGACAATTGACGTATAAAATATTTATAGACTAATGATTATTACTAGATATGATTATTACTATTCGCATGCCGTTATCGGCTAACATGAGCACAATAAATATTAGTACTATCTCTATGTAAACCATATTTTGTGAATAAAGATTAATAATATTATTATGCATAGGTATATGGCTGCTCACGGACTGCTTCCGATAAGCCGATATCGATTTCCAACCCAACCACTGGTACTGTCGCACACCCGTGTGAACTTAACTCTGCGTTACTCGTCCAACAGTCTCAGTCCGGATTTAAAGAAAAGACGTACAAAAAAATATATAAAGGTATATCAAAGAAATGAAAATAAACATTTAAATATTGTTTTGAAATCTTACAGTGAAAAATTTAACAATATATGTAATACATGAATTATTTTTATTCTTGTACAGTATATAGGTACTTATTTATCATTATGTTGCACCACTGGCAACATAGCAACAACCTTACTATACTTTGTAAGCATTATTTTGTCTATGGCATCCTTTTCCCTCCATTTGCGTTTGTGTGGGATATTTGGTGATAGTTTTCTAATTGCGTATTTGATAAATGCAATGTTTTGGTAACAAGAAATTAGTGTGTATATTTTTGTGAGTTATACGAAAGTCAATATGCGTAAAATATCTAAAAATCGAACTGACGATGATGTTATATCGTCTACAAATGGATCGGCGTCAGTGGGTAATGATGAACAAGATCAACAAGATTCCGAACTTTTGACAGAAGGCAATAAAGACCCAGTTGATGCTTCTGCTGACAAATCTGATAACGAATCTGAGGCTTCCCTAAGCACCCCTAAAAAAACTCCTAAAGGGAATCTTAAAGGGAAAAAGAAGAAATCTGGGAGAACAAGCAAAAAGGAAGTTCTTGAAGAAGAATATGAGGTCCGAGTACGACAGGTTTTATTTATAGAAAGAATCGGAGAACCTGTATCAGAACATTAATAATAACAAATATATTGGTTTTGCTGGTTTTATTATTATTACAAAAACCGTGTCTAATTTATATATGAGTTGATTATTATTCTACTTTTTTCTAGTGGTTTTAAATAATTTGATTCCGAATATCTTCAAATTAGTAAATGGGATTAATTTTTAAAACCTTCGTTTATTTTTTTTGTTTATAGGTGGAAAAAATAATTGATTCAAAAAGGATTAAGGGAAAGCTTCTATATTTAATAAGATGGAAGGGGTATTCTGCAGACAGTGATACTTGGGAGCCAGAAAATACTCTTTCTTGTCCTGAGTTGATCAACAAGTACAAGGAAATTCAGGTAGGATCATTAAAGTCAACTTAGGATTGCTTCAGCTTTCAAATGGGTTGCAATACAATTTAATAATGTTACAGGGTTATTTTTGTTACATATGTTAAGGAATTGAGAAATAATCTTTAATATTAATGTGTGTAACAGTCTTAATTTATTTTCTTATTAAGATGAATTAAAATGATTATACATTCAGTTATTTGTTGGTTGTTGGTGAAATAGAATTTCAAATAACCCAACCAATAACGAAATTGATCACTTTTTATATACATGTCATGAATAAAGCTGTGCTATTAGTATTTGTGTATTCTATAAAAATATTAATTCTGAAATGAGTAAGATTGTTGTTGTCTCATGTTTGGAAACCAAATGACTTTGAACACTGCATTTTTTCTTATCGAGGGAGAAACCTTCCAAAGGTATCCCAAATGCATGGCTGTAATATACATGATAGGGTTGGTCCTCATTTGTTTGTCTAACACAAACAGATTGTATACACCAGCTTAGGAATATTTTGTTATGTTTTCTTTACCATATTTTGTTGTTTAAAAAAATATATTTAATTTTTGGGCTATCATTGCTGTGTTATACATATCATTGCTGTTAATTTTTGTTTTTTATGAATTTCAAAAACATTAATTTAAAACTGCAATGACATGTTTTGTAATCCTTACAGAATAATAAATTAATTTTTAATTGGTTAATCTGCATTGAATCAGTAGGCGGTATACTTTGAGCTTGCAGTAGTGCATTAAGAGAGCCAAGCCTAGCCTTGTAATATAATAATCATCATCATCATCATAAACAGCCTATTTCTGGAAATAAGCCTCCTCCAATGAACACCACTCCAATGTGGCAATTGAAGTGGCAACGGACTGGGCATATTTGCCAAAGAACTGACAACTGGTGGAGTAGGAGAGTTCTAGGGTCGAGATAGCGACTTAGCAAATATAATAAGTTGCGTTAGCAAATATAAAAAAAAACAAATACAGGGTGGGCCAGAAAGGCGTGCGAATTTCAAAATCACATATTATATTTCATGGATGAGCAGCATGCATTCTGTGTAAAGGCTTATTGCAAAAATGGCGATTTGTACACTATTATTTTGCACTATTAGTACGGTCTGAGTTTAGTTTACATGATACAAATCAGTGTCCGAGTGAAAGTGTGATGAGGTCGTGAGTCAAAAGTTTCAGTCTACAGATTCGACACTGAATTAGAAACCTGTGGTGCGACCAAGGTCGATACAAACGGAGGAAACTGTAAGCGTTGTCTCAACGTTCCTACGGGGCTATCCTCAGCTATCATCCCTAAAAAGATCATCTGAGCTCGCCATATCAACAACATCATTAAGGCGTATTTTGGTAAAAGATATTAAATTTCACCCATATAAACTTTAATTAATCGAGGAATTGAAACCGAATGACCACCATCTACGCCGTGTTTGTGCCTAAAGAGTGTTAGAGCGTTTTCAAAGTTTGAACAATATTCTCTTTTCCGATGAAGCTAATTTTCATTTAAGTGGATTTGTCAACCCGCAAAATTGTCGGTACTGGGCGGTAGAAAATCCCAAATTAAAACACCAAAGACCTTTACATTCACTAAAGGTTACAGTTTGGGCGGCCATGTCGGCTGACGAAATAATCGGACCACCTTTCTTCGAAAATGAGCAAGGCCAGACTGTAACGGTAAATTTTGATCGCTACAGAGCAATGTTACGAATGTTTTTCTTTCCACAACTGCTTAATTTTGAAACCTACAACAGCAGGAGCTGGCTTCAACAAGACGGAGCGACATTCCATACATCCAATGAGTCTCTAGCAGTTGTAAACGAAGTGTTTAGTGGAAAGCTGATATTGCGTCGAGGGGACATTCCGTGGCCTCCCTGGAGCCCAGATCTCGTCATTGAATTTTTTCTCTGGGGGTACCTCAACAACATTCGCGAGGAAATGTCGGCTATCCCACGAGCAATGTGCCAGCGAGTTTTCACGAATTTGAGGTTTAGATTCGAGAAATTTATACGTTTAGATGGCACAGATGTCAGTGATGTTATTTTTGATGTTATTCTCATGTGTTTACTTTATTACAAATATAAATTATCTTCTCTAAGCTTTGTAGTTTTTTTTCTATGACTTTTTTTAAAATCCGCTCAACTGTATATTTTTTGCTGGATGCGACAAGCCGAAGACATGGCGCTCATTGGCGCTCATTGGGGCCTATGTCCACCAGTGGAATGAGATAGGCTGATGATGTGATGTATATTTATGTAAATGAGTATTCGTTTATTTATAAATTTGCAGAAAGAAAATCCAAAGGGTAAGGAGAGTGTCACTCCTACAAAACAAGAAAATAAAAGAAAGTCTACACCAAAGAGCAAAGGCCGTACAAAGAGGGCCAAGACCACACATGACAATGAAAATGAAGATGAAAATGCTGAGTATGAGGTGATAGACTTTGAACTTAGAACATTTTTCTTTTGTATATGCAATAAACAGAAATTGATAATTAAGGAAATATATGTAACACTAATCACATGAATATTTATCTTACTGAAGTATTAAAATATCTGTTGTTGATTGCTCCCAAGCTGGAAGAAAACTTAACAGCTTTGGAGTGATATTTTAGTACTGTTATCAAAATCTGACTTAAGTGTTAATCAATGTATTATCAAATTACTCAGAAATATTTAAAGGATAAGGGATTACAATGATCAGTAAAATTTTGACCATTGAGTCCCATTAGCTGGTTATTTTATTTTAATATTAAATTATATGTTCTAGGTTGACCGCATTCTGGAAGTCCACCACAAAAAGAATGGCGAGAGAGAGTTCTACATCCACTGGAAGGGATGGTCTAACAAATATGATTCTTGGGAACCAGAGAGTAACCTTAACTGCCCTGAACTTATTAAGAAGTTTATGGACAAGGTAGTATGTGATATTTTATAGTGAATGTTGTATACTATTTTAGTCAGTTAATTATAAAGGTCGCAATATCCACAAAATTAAATTTAGTAAAAAAGTACGCATTAATAAATTACAAGGAATATGTATATTATTGCAAGCACATCTTTATAGCATGTATTAATACCTTTTTTAGGATTACTAAACTGTTTATATGAATGAATATGGCTAAAGGGTTTATTGCAAACATTATGCTTAATATTGATGTTTTTTGTGGGATACTGCCATATTTTTCACCTAATGTAATTTCAAAGATTAACACAATTGTGTTAATACTTCAAAATTGTCCAGAAGTGGATTTTGCTGCCTTTGATAATTATATGACTCATTTTCAATAAACAAATTTTAAAAACAGACTGTTTCTAAGGTTTAACCAAAAAAGATGATTTAACTGATATATAACTATAAATTATGAACACAGTATACAACAAGTAATGCTGAATAATTTTTACCTTCAGGTGTCTGTCGCCAGATCAACTGAGCATCGGAATTTGAGAGTCGCTCCTGAGACTACAAATAGATTTACTCTTCAAGATCCAACATCTGGCAGGCGTCTCAGTAAGAGAAGGGGTCAGCGTCAAAGGTAAATTCAACATATTATCACCATGTCAGGTTTGTTATGGGGCATGCAGACAGCATTGACTGCTGAATATTTTTATTCTTGCAAGCCTGACACACTCCTTCTATAGTCATCACTCTTTTCTTAATAAACCACTAATTATGTAAAGATCTGCTTGTGTCTATGTTTACATATAATAATAAAGTTAAGGTAATATTCAAATGTATTAAAGATATTATCTGGCTGGGGTGAGTGCACTGTATTATGCAACTTTGATTGTTACACATAGGATTCCCACAACTCTGAGACACCTGGAGCATGTTCTAGCACATTACTCCTATACAAAGTTGTTGGAGATACAGCTTAAGTTCTTATAATTGGTTCTGTAATCATGTATGGTGGTGTAATTAATGTATAGTTTAATACAAAGCCATATTAAAGATAGTATTAGTAACATTTTCTTCAATTGTTGTATGGTATAGTTAACTCATTTCTTGTATAAATTCAACTCATAGTCTACCCATTTATTATTCCACCGTTCGAATATGGGTCTCCTCTCATAATGAGAAGGATAAGGCCATAGTCTGCCACTTATGCCAAGTGCAGGTTGGCAGACTTTACACACTATAGATTTTTTTTGTTTTATACATTCTAAGATGTACAGGTTTCCTCACGATGTTTTCTTTCATCGTTAGCAAGTGATATTTAAGCTTAAAACACACTTTTGTGTGTGTGGTGAGAGAGGTAGTGTCTTAAACTACCTCTCTCAAACCATGGATTTGAACCCAGCGATCCTGGAGTGAGAGAGTGAATTCTTAACCAGTAGGCTACCAAAGCCATCGATTCAACATTTTTGATATATTTCATTAAACAAATCCTAATTTGTTGCAGAGTTCGCTATGATAATGCAGAATAAAAAAGTCAAACAATCAATGTCAGAGATAATAATTATCAACTCACACAAAAGTCGCAATATTGTCACGGTTACTTTGTTTCTGGCATTTCATATATATTTTTTAAATATAATATATAGCATTACTTATGTTATGGCATGTGTGAATTTTAAGCTAATTTGTTAACTAAAATCTCTAGCTAATGTGTAAGGTTCTATTGCAACATGGACTACCACAAATATTGAAATGTACAATTTCAACACTGTATTGTATTTGCAGATTAGTTTAGCACCGATGAAAAGTATATGACAAACACGTAATTGATTCAAATATTTTTTTTACGTTAGCGATACTAATAAGGAATGGTAATATTTTTGAATTGTTATTATTATCAAACAACACGATGTTTATTGTTATCCGAGGTTGGTAAAGCAATAATGAGCTTTGTCATTTATGTGTGGGCTATGGGTTTTCTAATTAGCAGAGAACGCACGTGCCGTATGGTATGAAGTGGATGGGGAGGGGTTAGAAAACAACAGAACATCTCTGTAAATTACATGTAGTTACAGGATATATCTGAAGATCGACCCATTTGTCATTCCACTGTTGGAATATGTGTCTCCTCTCATATTGAGAGGGTTAAAGCCATAGTCTGCCGCGCTGGTCAAGTGCTGGTTGGCAGACTTCACACACCTCAGAAAATAATTTTTTTTTATAAATTCTAAGGTGTGCAGGATTCGTCACGATGTTTTCCTTCACCGTAAGCAAGTGATATTTAAACTTAAAACACACTTTTAGAAAGAGGTGCGCGCCATGGATTTCAATCCAGCACCCGCGGAGTGAGAGGCTAATTTCTTAACCACTAGGCTATCACTGCATATATCGGAAGATATTTCGAGGTCTCATTATAATTTTTTTTTAGAAAAAGCACTATTGTTTAATAATGTTTTAAAACGTAACATCAAGCCTGTAATCACCGAAGGGGTAGACAGAGAAGTGTAGTAGACTGGGAAAGTACTATCACCAATTACGTTTATGTCTCATGGAATAAATGGTGACCGAATATTGTCATACATCAGGCACAATTACAGACTCCAAGTCACTACTAGAAATCCTAAATTAGAAAGTCCAATAGTACCCGACCCGACCTCCTGATTGGCAGTCGCAGTTGCAACCACTCGACCAATAATTAATAATCATTCATATTTTTGTTGAAAATAAAAAGATTTATGTAGTAGAATAAAAGAGTTGTACATCTGATTTGACTATAGTTTTATAATTTATGTGAGAAATAACTAAGTGTTTTTGATTATTATTATATAAATATAACATGGCAAATTAGTGGTACATTATAAGAGATATATGGTGTATGAAAACTTTTTACCTTACATATAATTTAGATGTTTTTATGTGAGCTTCTCGACTGTTGTAAATCCAGATTTATGTAAGTTGTTGGAAGAAATCTTAGTTGATCAAGCCAGTTAGGTGTTGTACCTTTGGTTTTATTCGACATTAAGAGGGCGATAAAAATATATTTTATAGGCACAGCACATTGCTTATGTGAATGTAGCAGATATTCTATATAATTTTTTACTTGAATTGTAGTTGAAAATGTTGTAGGAAGTAGGGTGTAGTTTCTTTTTAGTGTTAGTCTTGACAAAAAAAATATAGTTTGTAACTTCTACTACAATAAATAATTTGAATCTTTTTGGTTGTTTGTATTGCTGCAATCTTTAACACCCCCCCTTGATTAGGGTTGGTCGTCTTTAACAAATTAGGGTAATTTGGAGTATAACTCACTATGCTGCTACACTATACTATTCCAGCGAGTATAGGCAGAGATACTGTGTATTAAGTCATCCTACATCTGTGATTTTCAGCTTTACACAACTTTAAATTTAATTTGTGGTCTTTGTGGAAATGCGCATACCTCCTACATAAAAAACCTCTAAGAAGCCAAACATGCACAATTTTTTATAGTTACAACACAACGAAAAATTACAAATATTCACATAGATGAGAGGATAAGACCACTGATAGTGGTCGTTTGCCAGTTTAATCTTCGCATTTGAAAAGTTTCTGAAAATATTTTGAAACTTGAGGTATAGTCAGAATTCACCCGAAAAGGTAGGACTGGCGCTTCATGGAGGTGTGCTGGATTGTTTTTAACGGAATAATAAATAAATGAAAAATATTATGGGTGAATGCACATCTCACATCAGATTGGGTGCATAGTCTCGGTCGGTTACGCCAGACCAATCAAATAGATGATAATAAAATGTTCTTCTGTGCATACATAATCGATGAAGGGTTAGGACATCGAGCGTACATAGTGAATCCGATAAGGCTAAACCTGGAAAAGTTTCTGTTAAATGTGCGATCACTCTTAATTTAATGTAATAGAATAATCTGGTATTTATAATAAAATATAACGCAATGCATGCAACATTTTATTTACCTATATACATATTAAATTCATTTATACATTTGTATATAACTGATGACTACATAATAAATAGGAAAATAAATAATTCAAGATTGAACAATCATAGTCTCTTCTTAGATACAAACATGCGAGATTTATTATAAGGAGTAGCGATCTAAACGAGTGTTCTTGGATAATCATCACTCCATGAGAAGAACTTTTGATTTTAAACATCAGACCAGCCCCTCGAGGTCAGGACGCGGCGGCGCGGCCAGCAGTAGAGCGTAGTCTTGAGGCGGCGACGCTCGCCGCGTCGGCAGGCTGGGCAGCGCCAGCTCGTCGGTCGGCGCGCGCTGCAAGCACACGCTGCAGGCGGGCGGCGCGGGGCAGTCGGCGTGCAGCGCGCGCGCGCAGTGCAGCGTGCGCACCGCGCCGCGCGCCGCCAGCGGCCCGCCGCAGT
>DWME01005092.1:0-15385 GCA_018244795.1 Parelbella ahira ahira | reverse complement strand
TGGAGATCCCGGAGCCCTCCTATTAGCGCCGAGGAAGGCCACCGAGGGGGTTTTAGTGCGGTAAAAGTCCCACATAATGGTATCACTCCCATGATATCGGGCACCTTTTGAAGGTTTTCCCCCCGCAAACAAAAAAAAAGGTGACTAATAATTACGAACTGATTCCAACAAGTCTGTATTTAGGTATGATATTTGTTACAAAGTCATCACCCAGTTTTGACAATTCTTATTTATGGAAGATGTATTTCGACTACAATATGACACAGAGCCAATGCTACATATTATGTACATTGTTGACAGGTTTGTTAATTAGACATTGTCCATTTCTTATGTTTTCTTTAGGGCTTTCTCTTAGGGTTTTTCTCTTTTCTTTTTAGGGTTTTCTCTTATTTGACTCCTCCCTGTTCATAAAATGTCACTATATACTTAGGCATATATCCCAAAGGGTACTAAATGAAATACTTTATTCATCCAAAGTTCTATGAAAGGGTCTACTTTCCAACTAGTTGTGAAGTTTTCATAAATGTCGAAAAGACTGAAGTTGCGTCTTCATGAGTCCGCTCGCACTCTGAAATCAATAACCGTGCCCGGCTGAAGGACGATTTACAACTAATCCAGGATCATTTGTCACAAAATACGCTGACTGTTTAACCTTCGTATACATGTATTTTTTGTTATACGCGATTTTATTAACTTAGAGGAACATAAATTATTTTTTTCTCTACAATTAGATCTCGCGTTTGTCTATTTTATGGGTCTTATTTTATGGAGTCTGGACTTGTGTCGGGTGTATAGCAATAACCTCACACTTATTCCATGGTGGGACGTAAACGTAACTGTTGAAACGTGGGAGTGTACTTCATACCTCTACTTACTTCGTCGAGAGCATAGGCTTGATGTTACGTTTTTTTTCAAAATAGGGTAGTGCACAGTAAATCTAAAATGCGTAATGATTTTTGTAATTATGTAATATTATTTGAAGCCCGCAAATTAACGTATTTTTACTTAATGCGAATAGACGCATGGTTACGTTATAGGTAATGCGAATCTTGTTTTTCACACCCTTTTTCACTGGGATATTGCCGCCCCTAGGAGTGTTTCCCGGCTTATCCCGGCAGAATCAATAACTCTTCGCGGGATGACAGCCGATTTACACATAATCTCCCGCCATTTGTCACGGGAGAGCCGGGAGGCGCTTGACCAATTTTACGCAGGCTCAGGTTCTGTTTCAGAATATGCCGAAATCTCAGGGTAGATTTTCAGAGTTCACACGACCTGACTTGCAGTGACGTTTTGTACGTAATTCCCATTACATTTAAAAAAAAATCTTAAGTTTTCATAATGCTCAATTCTTAATGTTTAGTTCGAGTTGCTGCCTTTGTCGAAATTCTGAATCACTCACCGTAATTTATGCACAGGTTCGCAGCGAGAAGGCGTGTTACATCAATTTGTTTTCCCGTTCCGCTGTCACCTACAATTGTGTGCACTGCACCGGTTATTTAAAATGCTTACAACTTGAACTTATGTTTTAACTTAAATTTTAAGTTAAAAATATTTTAATCTGTGTAGTTGAAAATGTACCTACCTCCTAAATAAAGATCATTATTATGACTCCAAATTACCTAAATGTATCTTGTTCTACCTAAGTATACTAGACGGCACACTTGAGCAATACCAACTTCCGGGAAATGTTCTGCAAGATGTCTGTTCATGTTTACTGCCTTTACTTCGTTGTGTCTTGCCACTTTATATAACATTAGTAACGAGGTTCGTGTAAGTAAAATTAGCAAATATTTCGATAGGGATTCTAGTTAAAGCAAACAACGCATGTAGAGTTTCGAATGGAGGATAGTGGTAGTTTCGTCAGGAGTCGTGAGCGCGCAGTTAGAGGGCGCTGTTTGCGCGTCGTGCGCCTAGCGTTCGGCCGGCGCGGCGCGGCGCAACGCACGAGTGGACGCTATGTCGGATATAACGTACCTACGTGCTTTATTATTATCGCATCAGAACAGCAAAATATACTTTATTTAGTAGGTAGAGTTGAAACTTAACTTTTTGCTTCTTTCCGAATAACTAGATAAGTAGCAATCTGATGGATACACCTTGTGAAATTATTGCGTTAAATGAGTACATTATATTCCGAAAAAATCACATCAAGCAACTTCAAGTTATCTATAAAAAGGGGGGAAACAAATGCAAAGGTATTTTTTTTTTATAAGATTTCGTTAAATTACTATTATCCCTAATGAATTTATTCATCGTTTGACTGTTAGACAAGGGACTCCTCTCACGCTGAGTAGGCCATAGCACGTTGGGAATAGCTATACGGATTAGCAAGTTTCACGCGCCTTATAAAATATGATTTCGAAATCTCAGGTGTGCAGATTTCTTAACTAGGTTGATTTTTGCCGTTTTATAGAATTTAATCCAATTTTAAAAATGTGCGAAATAAGTTAGAAGTGCATGACAGAGATCAAGTATCCCGGATTAGAGCCGTAATTTATAATTTCATAATTTGGACTATAACCGTTAATTATGAATTCCTTGGGTAAATTTCATCTGTGCTCTGCGGTCAATAGCTTGTTTTTTGCACCTGTTTTTCCTAGCAAAAAATTTCAGTTGAAAAAACATTCCGCGTGTTAAATAATGTCGTAACTTTGTCTAGTAAAGTTGTGTAAGAGAATGCCCGCTCCGCTTTGTAATAGTGTCGCAAAGCGTACAGATCAGAGCTTTTCCGCTGCCTCCTGTGACCTGCATATCACGTGTTGCCACGTGAATGAGTTCAGCAAACACGCAGCTCACGGAAGCTGTTGCCACCTCGCAGCAGCCACACGGACGTGGCTACGATCTGTATCACATTTTGTATGTGAAATCTATGAACTACCTACTTACATAGTTTCAGCAACATTTCGTCGTACATACGACATACAATATAATTGACGAAGCTTACGAGTGAACAACTCTTCTCTGCTTACACTTTCGAAGAAATACAGGAATGATTTTATCGTGCACAGAGGGCAGCCTTGTTCCTAATATTCGATGTCTACCTAGCAATCTTGGAATAGAAACGATAAGGAGAGACGATAGGTGGAAAGAAGATAGAATTTCACCAATCTTTTTGAAAGTTTATGTGCAATGTGGCACAGTCACTGCTGCCAATCCGCTGACAAATGTACAGTATGATTGTAATCTGATTCAATTTATAACAATGACGAAATATGTGTTATTGTCAGGTACTACGCATAATTTCAATAATTAAACATGTCGGACATAGCCGCGATGCTTGCACTTCGTACTGTGTTGTATGAAACTATGCTATGTACAAAGGGGGTGTATATAAGCTATGTACCGCGGGAACATGGTGTAGAGTCGCTCGATACATACGCGCGCACGCGTGCCGCCCCGCCGCGTGCCTTAGTGATGTTCTCCGATTTGATAGATATTATCATTATTTTTATTATTATTGAATGATTACGCTAGTTTCCTTGAGGAGTAGTCAGAAAGAACAGGGCGCCAAATATTTCAATTTTATCACTTGATATTTTTACATTCATCATATGGCGCTCATGCTACTAGGGTGTAATGTCTTTAAAACGGTATCTTTCACAAAACCGTTCAGAAATATACATTCTACGCTATAGTTATATATCATACAATAGTCTATGATTCATATAATATTATAATAGTCCTAGAATAATTATGATTTCAAACTAACTGAACTGATTTCTGAAAGAAAGTTTTTTTGAGATATTACATTGTACTCGCAAATGAGCTATATATTCATTAGGTACGTCGAGTAAGTTCTATGAGTCGTAATAATAAGTTTGCCTTCCTTAATGTCATTCAATCCGCACTTGGCATGCGTGGCAGACTGTGCTTTACGTCTTCTCGTTCTATAAGATACCCATATCCATCACTTTTATTGTTTAAAGTTATTACCTTTCTAAGACAAAATATTCAACATAGAAAAGTGGTATTGTTTCCTACACATTCCAACACATTTTTCTTTAACGTCATATTTGAATATATGTAAGTTTATGCTTGTGAATATAAGTTTAATTAAATGATGCTCAAGGTGTAATTACATTCATTGTATGTAGTTTACAGATGCATAATTAAATAAGATCGTCAATAAACACATATTACTATCGGTAACATTGTTTGCGCATCAATTATTCACATGAAACTTCATAATATTTCGTTACAATACAGAAACATCGATGTTTTAATATCCGCGTATCGACCGTCTCTACATCACTTTCCACCCGTTTTCCGCTTCTGCTAGCAGTTATGTATTACTGCGACGTATCCGGCAGAATATTTGACATTATAACATCATGTTATTGTAATAAAACGTTTTCAGAACGTATCTGAGGTAATAATATATTTGAATTTTTTTTTTGTTTTGGGTACAATTATACCAATTCAAGCATCAGTGTTTTTGTAGATATTACAGCAACTTATATCGCAATAGGTTTTCTATGCTAACTTCGACCGTTCCAGAAGCTTCTTTGGTTGTTCTACGTTGTTAAATACCCCTCAAACTTACTCGTCCGGCAACAAACCATAAGGTCTTCGTAGAGTAAATAGTGTTGACTGCCCGCTATCTTGCATCAAGCACCGAAAGATCTACAAAAATTTGATTTGTCAGGAATCTTAAACTTCACTTCACTAAAGACAACATCACGCTTGTAATCCCCGATAAGGCAGACAGAGGAGTGCAGTGCACACACACGTTTCATCAGTTACGTTTAAGTCTAAAGGAATAGTTGGTTAGCCTATTGTCAAATATCTGGCACAACAGACACCGGGTCACTACTAGAAATCCTGGATTAGAAAAATTCCATAGTATCCGACCCGGGATTTTAACTTAGGACCTCCCGATCGACAGTCGCACTCGCAACCACTCGACCAACGAGGCGGTCTATAAAACAAGTCAATAAATTTATTGAGATAATGATGCGGGAAATACTGTAGTTGTTTTGTGATTAAAAATACAAAGCCGAAAAAATTCTTCAACTATATAAACTAAGCGGTATATACATGTACAATCTTCTCTCATTTTGAATTTTAATATCGTTCTTGTCGTCTGGACTCGCTGCTAAACTTTAAAAATTTGCAACAAACAAAAGGAACTTAACGGCAGGAAAATCCCGAAAGACATTTTAGAGGGAAAGAGCAATACCGCGCTCTCTCTCCATCTTAATCTAACCGAATCCTTTGTGAAGCTGGTTGTCTAATGAAATGCGGTTACATTGTTTAATATTAAAATTTCGAATTAAATATTTCTCCCGTCTTACTCTACGATCCTTTCCATTTCGTTACTAAATTAATTCCCTTCGCTAAGTTCCTCCGATGCGCCGATCTGTCTGTATATTCAAGTTGTTCATAGTCAGCGTAACCACTAATTGGGTTTAGGATAGGAGTACGTACTATTTTGTGGTGTTGTCCTATAAAGTTAACAGAAATTTATTAATAGTTTTTAAGTTATTTAATTTGCACGGGTTTCTGATTCTCATCTTTTGTACATTTCCAGTAAAATGTATTTACATATGTAATCTTCGAAGATGTTTACAACATTATGTCTGATGACATGTGAGTAGCCTATAAGGTTGTATCTATTTCTCTTACCAAACGACAGTGTAACATTACGACTCATCTAAGTCAGGAGCGACATCCGATTTCATCTGAACTGCAGATGTTATTTACTAAAACTTTTTGCCTCTACTACTGTTATCGACTTCTTCTTTTACAACACAAAATGACCAGGAATTTAAGTGAAGAAAGCACTAGCAAGTATTAGAGCTCGACTATAGGTATTAGTATAGACTATATAGAGTATAGAATATATAGAGTCGGACTGCTTTACGAGGCGATGTTTAAAGTACGGGGTAGGAAATGCAATATTGCGTCTTCTTAAGTAACGAACTCTATTGCCGCGCGCGGATCGAAACAAAGAAAGCATTTCAGTGTCCTTCTAACAGCATCAGCGAGTAATGTTAGAACGTAATTATTCTACATACATATATTTGTTTTAGTATGTATGCTTTAATATTATATTTACATAAACACAAGGTTAACTATGTCAAGAGGTGACGAAATGGGGTGGTTCCTTATAAACAGTAATAGTCGGTTTTAATGAATGCTGGAAAGATGCTTCAGACAAAGCGTCACAGAGAGCGCGCGGGTCTTATTAAATACGTTCTTCTTTGTTATTCATATTTTTCTACTGTTACTGTTATATAAAAGCGATATTTTAACTCATTTATTTAATGTAACATTCTTTTTGTGTGACTGTTTGTCACCCTGATCCTGCAATTTATATAATGCTGTAAACATATTTTATAACAGATACTTAACAATAATTATTCATTAATTTCCGCAAGACGGGATACCTACAGAGAAATAATATATTTTACAAATTGAACCTTGATATATGGTATAATTGCAATTAAATGATTACTGTAGGTAATGCTATGCGGAAATTCGTTGTTAATAGCAAGTTAAAGTTATTCGTAAGTAGAAGTTACCGAGCCCATATCCTTGAAGACGCTCCGTATTGGGACGGAGCACGTGTTGGTACTCTATACTCCGCATAATGTGCCTCATTACGTTACGGGCGTGATGTTACGTATATTTATATCAATCGAACATAATATGTAAACATGTGTAATGCATGTAACAAGTGAAGTTTTGATGGATAATGTATGAAAAGAATGCATAATTTTCTTAAACAAACACACAAGAGTCAAATACCACCACCACATACAAAAGAGTGATATAACAGTGTATCGCGTCGGAAAGCGGCAGATGCATCCTGTGCGCGGTGGCGGGTCCCGAGGGAGGTATAACACAGTTTACTTGTAACGTGCGCAGTGGAAAAATGTGTTCCTCACTAGTACATGAAAACGTGCTTAGTGCAACGCGGGGAATTAATATCGTCCTAATGATAACACGGCGCTGCGTTGATTTGTAGATGCTCATTATTTATTTAGGTCGCTATTGCTTTACTATTTTATATTTTTAAAAATTGTACATTGCGATATTAAGAACTCTTTTTCATAGTTACAAAATTGTTATTTGCCATCTGTCAATAATTACCGGGATTATTTTGTCGTGAACGTTATGTAACGGCGATGCACAGATAAATATAGGTAGGTAGAAAAATTAAAATTCGGTACTTATTATCCGTGTGAAATATTTAAAAAAATTTAAATATCATGACAATAGGCTCACCACCTATTCCATGGAGCTTAAATGTAATGGTGAAACGTGGGAGTGTACTATACTCCTCTGGCCACCTCTTCGGGGATTACAGGCGTGATGTTTCGTAATATTAAGAGCTAAATAAAATTGTGCATTTTTCGGAAATAAGTTACGCTGAAGTTAGTATACTCCGGTTTAGCTTAATTTTTAAGAATGGAATTCCACAACATTGGCTAGAATTAACTATCTTTGTAATATATTAGCCATTGTATTAGTTCATCATTTTGTGTAAATTGTGTAACAGTTCTATTCAAAATATACTATTGTCAGTTTAATGAAAACCTTTTATTGAGTCAGTCAGTGGTTGGAAACCCGGAGCTAACTCCTATGAGACTTCAATGCACGATTAGAACAGCAGGTTAGTTTCTAAATAGTCAAATAAAGAGACAGTCTTGAATATGTAACAATGGTGGTTATTTATAAAGGTTCTGTCGCTCCAGTCGGTGTACTATTAATAGGACGATTGTATTTAGCAATATTTTAAAAAAAACTAAAGACTGATATAATACACATGTTTAATTGTTAAGTGCCAAAGGCGGTGATTGCCAATATATGATTGAAATTTAGGTGATGATTAATATTTTAAATTAAAGCTCACTTATCTACTTAACTGTGAAAGATGGAATGTATGCAATATATGTATGTGTATGCAATATAGAATTCAGTGTTGCTTGGAACGAATTATGGGTGTCTAGGTGATCACTATATTATTATGTTAGATGACGTTTAATTTCAAGATGAATGAAGACGAGTGTCACAGGCTGTTTTATAATAGTAATGTTTCATTAATTGCTAGCGAGAAACTGAGAAAAAATCTGGATAAGTGTAGATACATATATTACTATGTATGAAAGGTTTATATCAACCGTCTCGTTGTTATAGTACAGGATCTTTCTGAGTCTACTGTGGGATCAGGTGGCCGCGTAAGGAGATTCTCAAGTCCTTATTAATGGGTAGAAGTAAAAAAAAACTTTAATATGTCGGGAGTTGATGAAATAGAAAAGTCTGCGTGGATTTCCGTGTTTACCGTACTCGTAAGTATGGGTCACATCCGTGCATGTCATGTTGAAGTTAGAATTGTCTATTACACCACAAGTAACCGCAGCGGTGGCGAGAAGCTTGTTTTATGTTACGATATACCTATACACATGTATAAAGAGAAGACTAGATTTCATATTAAAAATCTTATCTCTGTGACAAAAGAATGCGCGTTCAGAAAACTTAATTGAACACTGTAAATCGAAACAGTTTTCTTAACGGATAAAATATCTGTATGTTTTATAAAAATGATAGCAGTAGACTCTATAACTTACTATTCATTACCATCCCTGCACAATGAACTGCCCCATCTCGCCCTAATTATATCTACCCCAAGCAATATTGACTTTTAAATCGGAACATCACGCTGTGCCGCTAGGGGTCGGTGTGAGCGGATTACTGCGCGCAATTAGTTTACTTTGTTTGTGTATATTCGTTTATTCGATGTACTGGTGAAGATTTTATACCGTGTAGGTGTCGAATTCAATTCAAATTATATGTATATATATGTTTTATTTTAGTATCAAACTGTTAGCTGCAAAGCAAGCAACGGGCATGGTGTAGACTTTCCATAGTTGTATAAAATTCTACGCTTCATTAAATGTTGTAAAACCTGGCTATAATGTTTATGATAAATAAATAAATAAATGTACGAACATATATGTATGTATATCTAACTAAATATTGAATAAAATCAAAATGTTGTATGCACAGATCGATGTGCGACTTTCTGGTGAAGACTGTAGGTACTGTCCATGGTCTATAGTGCCGTCCAGCAAACAAATGACACCTGATATGAAATTAATGATCGCTTGCACGTGAACTCAGCAGGGAATCGAACGCGCACTGACCGACCCCAAGCCCATTAACTCGACCCCAAGCCAACGCAAAATTAACAGCAAAATCCTCAATACGTTTTATTGCAAATGGCCCCATATAATGCTAAATCAGGGCTAAAGCCCATAGCTGGATATGAGGCAATCTTCGGGCGCATTTTTTCTCAATGCTAACATTATCTTTTATTAAGAAAAGTGGTTATGGCCGATCTATGGTGGCCGGATTTTCATAATGTTTATTTTTTCATCCTGATTAGGGGACGGATAAATAAATAGGTGTGTTGCATTTTTTTAAACATGTAGGTAAGAATAATATTGGATGTTTGTTTGTGTTCTTAGACACTGCTGAACACACTGACACAATCCTGTAAAAAACATTCAAGTACTCGTAGAAAAGTCATGTATCCCATATTTCAAACGAATATAGCATTTACACAATGAAATAAGTTATAACAATATGAACTGAGATTTGCTACTGACCACTTCAATCATTGCCAAGACTGAACTATTAGTAATGAAGACGAAACCATTTTAGGCAGGTAATTGTATTAAGTGCGAAGATTACTTTAATTTTATTTATACAAATAGTTTTACTTTAAGCTGTAAACTTTTTTGTACAATTGATGCCAATAAAAATTTGAACGATTCCTGCAATAATACGTTTACAATTTAATGTAATGAGATGCATAATGTTATTAAAATTGTAGATGTATCGTCGACACATCCGTAAGCCATCACCTGCGCCTCACGCAGGGGCGAGGGTGGAAGGGTGAGTAACCAGATGGTATTAAATTTGATTACAGTTTCATATTATTTAATATTAATACACATTGTCTTGATTGACTATTGAAAGGGATGTAGTTTATCGCCTCATGAATCAGTTTTATAATATTTGGACAGCAATAGGATTATAACCATACAGTCTTTGGCTTTAATTAGGACAGATTTAGAAAGTATAATAACAAAAAGTTGGCGTACATAACAATCTTTTATGTTTTTTCTTATAGGTGAATATAATAAAATATTATATACATTAACATTCTGAACAGCGGTGAGACTGCGATAGGCAGTACCTACTGCGTCAGTATGGAGTCTATATTTTCGCCTCCAATATGCCGTCATAGCTACAAATATGATTTAAATTTTGACTTACGTGGCAACAGAAAAATTTTCATTCGTCTCCTTGGGGACTTTTGAAACGGAAACTGAATGCCATAGTCGGCCATTGAAATTATTAACAATAAAGTACAATGCATTATTATGTATGTTTAGTTTTGTTATATAATTATTATTATATGGTCACGACCAATCCCTTTGATGACTCGGCAGAGACCACAGACTGCCAAGTATCTCTATCCTTACGGATCTGACGCGCTTCTTGTACATTCATGGCTTATTTAATATCCCCGTGCTTTCGAAGACTTCTGATTACATTAGTTTTATCTGTGGTTACTCGAGAGAAAAGGTGACTTTATTGTTATTGTATTATACTTATAATATATTAGTGTATACAGAAACGACAGCAGTAGCGCGGCGGGCTGACGGCGCGCAGAACGACGCTGCGGTAACTTACTGCGCAATATATCTTAATACAGCGTAATGCCCTAATGCTTTAGAGATGTACTGCTCTCTCTGTCGATAGTCATTGTCACGTCGAGATTTATAGTATTTCAAAAGTGTAATTCTTGAGATAACATGATTGTGAATTATAAATTATGTGTTACATCGGTGCACAAATTATGTGTTATATCAACGTGCGTCTCTTCGTCGTACATTAAAAGTACACTCTGATCCATTTTACCATCCACCCCAAAAGAAGTATAACTTCAAAAATCTTGGATTTAATTTGTTTACAGTGATATTTCGTTCTAACTTATTAGATAATAAAAAGAATGATGGTATTTTTTATGCTTTCCGTAGTGAATGCATTATACACTTGATGTCTTGTAAAACTGTCATGAAAATAAGCTTTAAAGGAAGAGACTATTGTTTAATGATATAGTTATTTGTTCTCATCGTCATCATGAGTCCCTCCCGCCATTGGGGACGAGTAGATATCCTTGTAGAATAAAAAATGCTAAGCCCAGATATCAAAAAATATGTATAACTTAATATCAAGGCAAAATATTATTAAAACCATACATTTCTTATAAGAATTTTAATGTAATTTTAAAATAGTGTACTATGTATAAAATGTGTACAGCAGAATAGTGTTTCCTTTTTTAAATGCGTATCAAAGCGAAAAAACGTCGATTAAACAATTAACACGTGATGTAGCAAATGCTGTGGGACAGGAATAATTCAGTGGTGAAAAGGGAAGCATTTTAAAAACACCGCCCTTTTCATTAATTTATTCAGTGCGTGTGAGCCAGTGGTGGTAGACGAGTAATACTTTTATAATGAGATAAATAATCATTTACATTAATGCGTTATCTATCTATTAGCCTTTAGAAGTGCACTACAAACTTCTCCTAATCGGCGCTACATTATCTGATCCTGGGCCTGTTAAATTCGGGTATTATATACTGAGAAAGAATCTTTAATTTATAAATTACAATGTCTCAATATTCATTGTTCGCATCAAAACTGACAGACAAGGTTCTTTAGAAGGGATTATTTGTAATAAAGTTGGTAAATTGAGTGCGTTGTTTATTTAAACCTTTAAAGGCGGTTCAAAGAAGCGATGAAGATTATGCAAATAATTGGCACTATCATTTTATACTCTACTATAAGTACCTACAGGTACATATTATTGCGTTGTGTCTTTCGTTAGTTAATCCACTATCAGTACAAGTAACTGTAAAGTCACATTAGAGAAATAAGCATATATTGAATGGCCAATATCGAACCATTCGAGTAGCTTTAGACGTTGTTGGACGATTACGTCAGTCATCGTCACATACCTATAGGTACTCTTTACTACTATAATATTAGCCGAGATTACGCAGAGCGGTGACTACGGTGAGAGTAGTTATAGCTTATAAACAACACAGATCCGATCCATACATCATCATCATCATTCAACATTATTAGCGTACTTCCGTCCACTGCTGGACATAGGCCTCTCCAATGGCACGCCACTGAGCTCGATCTTCAGCTCTTCGCATCCAATCACTGCCAGCTACTTTGCGTATATCGTCACTCCACCGACCTGGAGGGCGTCCTACGCTACGTTTGCCAAGTCGTGGTCTCCACTCCAGAACACGTTTGCTCACGTCACAAGTCAACACGTTACAAATACCGCAAAGCTTGAAGACCAAAGTGTTCAATGAGTGCGTCCTACCTGTGATGACATACGGAGTCGAGACGTGGACACTCACGGTGCGACGGGTCCACCAATTTAAGGTCGCTCAGCGAGCTATGGAGAGGGCTATGCTCGGCGTCTCTCTGAAGGATCGAATCCCAAACGAGGTGATCCGTCAGAGAACCAAAGTTATCGACATAGCTCAAAGGATTAGCAAGCTGAAGTGACAGTGGGCTGGTCACATCTGTCGCAGAACCAATTATAAACAAGGCAATGGATAAGTGTGAAATCCACTTTTTCAAGAGCACTTTTAACAGTTGACAGAGAGATTGCAAGTGTACAAGCGTCGTCAAACACCGACGAACATTTGTTTAAAATGCCGATTTGCAAATGTCGATTAGCCTTGAATTCTAAGCCGCTGTTTTATTCTACTGACAAATACATTCATCGCGCAATAACCTTTGCCCCGATACAATTAACATCGATTTTAAAATATCACGTTTTAAATCAAAATATAATATATGCTTGTGTACGAATCAACGAATGATTTCTTCGTTACTATGAATAGAATAACAATAATTACTACAGTCTTATGGCAACAAAACAGAAATAGAACATTTAAAAAAATATATTCAAATTATTTAAGGCCTGACCAAATATGATGATAAAATATTTTGATGCCATGATAATGATATCATCATCATCATTATCAGTCTACTCTCGTTCACTGCTGGATAGGCCTCCCCAATGGCACGTCACTGAGCTCGATCTTCTACGTATATATTTTATTAATATTTGCATTTACTTTTTACTTTATTACTCATAATCAACTTTAGTCTTTGGGACTTAGTTGAGACTTTCATCATATAGACATCAGTATCTTCGTAAACCATTTTATCGTTCTACAGTTGGACACTGGTCACCTTCCATTTTGAGGAAACCTATAAGTTGTGATGCTGGTCAGGTATCTTTTGGAAAACTAGAATGTGCAGGCTTCTTCACGTAATTTTTCTTCACTCTTATTGAATAGAACCCACGACCCGCTGTGTAGAAGGCTGAACCACGAGTCACTAAGCTATTACAGCGATAACGCAGTTTGGTAAAAATAATTTTACCAAACGTAATTCCAAACACATTGTTACTATCAATTTAAAAACACAGTCACTTTACAAATTCATACTTTGGAAACAACAGTAGATACATACATACATATAGTTCATAATGAGCGAGACAGCGACTATTGTTCACAAATACAACTTTGTTAATGTTAACTTTTCGATATCTTTTTCTATTTAAACCGAAATCTATCACGGCACCAATCGAAATAGAATAAGCGGTGGGCGATCGTTTCCGTTATATATTATTAACAGCGGGCAACACAGTCGACAAAATTCATAATGGTATCCCAGCCCGCTCGTGCCGCAGTATCGTACCATTAAAAGCACATTTATTACCGCAGCTTAGAACTAAATCAGCGCCGTTAATATGCCGCTCGTGTAATTATGATGTTTTTCAATAATTTGCTTTCGCTTGATTACGATAATGTTAAAATTTTTACATTATTACATCATTTTTAATTTTAGTTCATCGATGGCAACATTTGACCCTTCCTTTAATTGTTGATTATGTGATAATATTATTATCTGATGACCGCATTTATGCCACATATTATAATAAAAAATAGGAAAATAGAAAACAAAAAATAATAATAATAACAAGAGAAATATTTAATGGTAAGTACAAACTTAATTCACAAAATCTAATAATGATTTTTTAATTATCTTCTTTATTTATCTACGGCAATATTTTAGTTGTTTATCCAAACAAGTTCAATTCCGTTACAAACATATTTACTTATACGTAACATTAACCTCTATAAATGGCACTGCGTAATACAGATATTTGAATACTAAAATATAAGTTATTGGAACTGCAATTAGGCATTTGAGTATGCATGTTAATTAATTGTCCTAAAATAACGAATTGAATTGTTTACGGCGGGAGACAAAAGTAATTCTTGCGGCTTATAATTAAAATATTTGCAGTAGGTAATGCAATTTGAATAGCCAAGTGGCAGGTTGAGCGTGTTCATTAAATTAACAATGCAAATTTAATTCCCTCAGCAAAATTATATTATAATAAGGCGCACAATAAATCATATTAAGCGCCATTTTAGTTTCATAGCGCGGTAACAGCGGCCGGCGCACGCGCCACTCCCGCCATCTTGTTTAATCTAGAGCCGTTGATCGCGGAAAAGCGCGCCAACCTTCAACGACCTTCGCTCTCCGACCGTTCTAACCGACCCGTAACGTCGCTATTACTCACGCTATTTTAAACCTTACGCTCCTACATTCAACTCAAATTAACATTGAATTTACCATACACCACATTATATGACATACGACGGTTACAAGCAGCAGATTATTGAAACGACCTGCCCGGTATATTAAATTTGTGCTCCACAAATGAGACCTGCTTACATTAAACTTCGGTCCCTATAAATCGAGCACGACAGTTGATTTATTTCAAAGTGATACTTTGTCACGTTTAAGAGCGCAGTATCTGCAAACCAATATGTAAAAAGAAAATAATTATATTATTACATAGTATTGCGATTTCTAGTGTAGATTCTTATCTTACATTTAATATGCTATGAGTATGTACTTGTACATACATACTTTACTTGTCGTATTAACTTATTTCTTTACTTGCTGTCATTTGCTTCTTCATGCGAAACCATCTGAAAATCCAATTCATAATATTTCCACTTTCCTTTCCATATTTCTGGTCACATCATTCGTAACTTTATGAACTATACTCATCACATACTCCTCAATGCTCTCAATCCTTATTCAATGTAAGCAATAAAAAATTAAAAAAAATGCTTCAAATTTGGAACACTTATGTCATAGAATCAGACGGTCATTAGTACGGACGTTAAACGATTGGCAGAGATGGTCATTAGTACGGATGTTAAACGATTGGTTAAGACTGTCATTAGTAC
>DWME01005091.1:0-15389 GCA_018244795.1 Parelbella ahira ahira | reverse complement strand
CGAAGTAGCGGTGCGGTAAACAAAGGATCAATAAGACTATTGTGTTTGTACTGATAATATCTCTATAATATACCTAAGTATTTGGAAGATTTCCCGTTCCAGTATAAAAAACGGACATTATACTTCTGTGTGCCCATTCAAAGTAGAATGTCATACAACAGTACAAAACGGAATTCTATTTAAACTTTAAAATTCATTTATTATAGAGATATTATCAGTACAAACACAATAGTCTTATTGATCCTTTGTTTACCGCACCGCTACTTCGCCGAAAAAATAAAACTAAATGATAAATGTTGGGATATGGACCTGTGGTAATTGCTTCATCGCTGGCTAAAAGCGATAAGCGAATTGGGTAAAACACCATAAAGACTCGGCGATAAATTTAAAAATTCCTTTCGTGACTATAATGAAGTAGATGATACAATGCTCTACGGACATTGTACATTTTTAATTTTAGAAAAGATTACAATTACATCTAAGGAAAAAGCTAAGTGGGTTGACGATACAAGAACGGCTACACGGCGCGGACAAGCCGCGACCTGCTTATTAAGGATAGCCTATATCTGGCAGGGAACTGACACAGGCCGAATGTGGTTAGTGTAAAATCTCAGGGGAACTGTAGGGCTCGGCACTGGAAGCGTCCTAGGTATTATTTATTCAACTATCAGCAGAAGATGCTCACACAGTTGTGTTACTATTTAAAAGATGCCATAGGCGGACACGTGCTACGACACACTGCAACACATTTGTCTTTTGATTTCTTGTTTCATAACTTTATTCACTTTCGCGTTCTTGTTTCTTATTAAGAGAAAAAAAACACAATCTTACTTTGTATAAGACAATAGTAACTGAGAGAAATTATTTGACGTGAAAAAAATTAAAGCACCTATGATTCTAGCATGTCATTTGATATAATGACATTGATTTGTGTTACTAAACAACGTAAGCTATACATCGCCGCTCGCTCTCTCGCTGCATATACAACAGGTGAGTAAGCTCGGTCTGTCATGTCGCTGCATTTGGGACAATCCGAACACAAAGGGGACTTAATAGAAAGCGTGTTAAAGATGATCGGTCGTTACAGTGACCGCGGGATTTAATAATGAAATATTAGTAGAAACTGTGCACATAAATTATTTTTTAACAGTGAAACACAAAGGTGGCTTTCGAATGTTAATATAAAAAATGAGTTCTGTGTATTGTTATAAGCCTTATTTTAAACTGAGATCAGGTATACGAACCGAACTGTGGGTATTTGAGTAATAGTTCAAAAATATAACATTACAAAATCGGTGGATAAATTGAAAAACATCAATTCAATCACGTAATTGTCTAAACATTAAAATTTTGTGCACATCGTGTACATACAGAAACAATCGAATAAGAAATATATTCTTTTTATATTTGAATTATAATTTAAACGTCACATTGTTAAGAGCTCTTAATTTTAAAAAGCAGTGAGTTGATTTGTCTGGTACAACGAAAACACCAGGAAGTAAAATCAAGGCAGAACAAATAAATTGAAACTAATCGACAGCACGTGACGATGAAGCGTGACATTTTTAATACCTCGAGACAGAGAGAGATAGAGAAGTGACACTGGTTCGCTCCGAGGTCATAACGACATCGGCAGTATTGAGTCCAGTTAGTTTTATGATAATATTCAAATGGTAAAAATAATTAATATGTTTGCAAAAGCCGATAAAAATTCATAAAACCGATTAACGTTTAGGAACATACAAGTTACATTGTTTTTTTTTTTAATTTATAGTCAGCCACAAATTTAAAATTTTTGTAAAAATAATTACTTATTAAAATCTTTAGTCAGCCACAATCATCTGTCGCATATATGGAATTGTAAAAAAACGAAGCGTGTTTCAATTAAAGGTATAGTAAAACAATTACAAACAGACAAAGTCTCGAAAGAAGTACGCATACATATTTGTAGAACTCAGTAAAAAATTCTAACCTAACCAACACTAAATACATTGTGTATACATAGATCATTAAATACTGAGGTTAGGCAATGAAAAAAGAAAGAAAAAAGGAACGTAAACATTATCCTGTATCCTGTATATATCAAATTACTAAGATAATTAAATTACCATTATAACGTTCGCACGTACGAGTAACGTCTCATTAAACGTAACTATTTCCGTTCGAAGTATCCTATTATGAACTAGATACGGGCATTACGTGCTTGGGTCCGGGTATGATTATCTTTTTTGTACTTATTTCTTTATTACAGCTTTATCACTGACATGGTACTATGTCTGCAAGAACGTTTATACATATATATTTATTTATGTATTGCCACGCCCATTTTCCATTAGGAATACTAACAACTTTATTTAGAAACGAATTGAATATCTTAACAATCGAATATTTTTAATCCGTTTTCATGGTGATTATGCAAGGAAGGAAACGACACCACGCGATAAATAAAATCGGTGCTTAGTGCACTTTTATAAAAAAAAAACAAATGTATTTTTCTCACTGCCTCTCGGACTAGCGGAGTTTGCCTGTCATTTCCGCAAACTTCCCTCGGTCTTGCGCAAGGTAATATTGCAACTATATGAGTACTTAAAAATTATTTAATAGACTTACACGAAGAGAATCAGAGAGCGATGCGAAAGTACAAACTATTGATTTAATTAAATCAAAAATGTATATAAGATGGTATTAAATGCGATTGCTTATATTTAATATTTTTTCACCACGAGGCTACTTGATAAAACATTAAGTTCCATTCAGTGTGAGATTGGTCACAAATGTCGTGTCGCACCAGTGGTCGTACCAAGGAACTGGCAAATTTGAAAGCATTCTATAATACAGTCCACTCAACTACAGTCATTTAGCCTAGTATAAGTTCTAAAGCGTTGAGTACAGAATAGTGTATATTTATCCTAGTGTTGTTCGCCATTAATAGATGTCGCTTACTACAATAACAGGATTGCAAAATGGCGTGTTTATCAATGATCTCAATAGATGTCGCTACTTGTCAACACGAACTAAGAAAAATAATCCTTTGACTTTGTTTTAGAAGAATCATAATGCTTTTAGTATATTTAAAAAGATAAAACGGTCAAGTGAGAGAAAACTACAATGCCAATTAACAAAACAATTGTTATAAATTGTCAATAGATGGCGCTAGACGTCTTGCTATTATTAAAATGTGTTGTTTTTATTTTGCATATAAATTTCAAGGATATTATAATTAATTAGTATACGTTTTCTCTGTATATTTAAATTGTTATCATCCTGTCGCTTTGTTTTTGTTTTTCCACAATAAGGGAAGACTTCAGTAACACTGATAAGTTAGATAGATATTCATGTGTTATGTTCTATTGATATGTTTGAAACTTTTAAATTGCCAAAGATGATAATATTCCAAGCGCCTCAAACCACAAAAAAAGAATTAACTGCCCTAAAAAATAAACAAAATCATGTAGTGTTTGATAATGTTGCATTAAAGAGTTATTTGAAGATAACAATATTAGCGTCTTTTTCCACATTGATAAAGATCTTGATATAAACACAATGGTGCCTATGGTGAAACTGGAGCGCTACAGGTCATCTCCCTGTTGTTCCACTTCCAGTATGTAAAAAATAACAATGAACATAAACTTTCTGAAATATACATTTTGACTAGTAGATTAGTAGCTTACATTGTATGGGATAGTAAACACACATGCAACACACCTTGCATATTGTCGAGTAGATATGTGAGCAGCTTGGAGGTGCCATTGTTGTCGTTGTATATGGAGAGCATCTCCTTGCTGAGCGGGTTGCCCTGCAACCCCAGCATTTGCAGGTGGAAGAGCTTGCCCAGGTCATATGGCAACACTCTCAGATAATTGTTGTGTAGGTGCAGCTCTCTGAAAATAAAAGAATTCGGTGTTATTAAGTTGTCTTGATAAAATCATTAGTGATTTAGGTACGAGACATGAATTGAAGATATGAATTGCAATTAAACTGATGTATAAATGATAATGAGAATTTAAAGTCGGCCAATGGGAGGCTTAGAATTACTAGTAAGAAACTATTATCTATTCAATAACATAAATAATTGCAAACAAAAAATATATGCATAGAACTAAACATTGTAACTAATGTCATAAACTGCTAAATTCACTAGGCTCCGCTTTACAGTAACTACGGGGCTAATAAGTACATTATATCTATGTATTTTTAAATATACACTTATACAGTTATGTTTACATCTGTGATCATCATACAAATACATTTCCTGGGTGAGAATCAAACCAGCTACTATGGCTCAAGATTTAGTGCCACTAACCAACAGAGGAACACACCAAGTTTCCATTCATCACTACTTCTACATATATGTATTAAATTAATCTCTGTTCAACAAAGTGTCGTCATATTTTGTACACGAAATACGAATACATAGAAAAAACACCAACGAGAGAATGTAATAGTCATTAAATAATAAAATAATAGTCATTAATGAAGGCGAACTATTCTTGGCGATAAATCAAGTTCCGTTACTGTGCCGCTGTTGCCATTGTTTGGCGAATTCGAAACGCTCATATGTAATAACTAATTCGAAGCCATCGTTGGGTGCTTTATATGCGCAAATCGAATAGTTGTAAAGAACAGAACATTATCTGTAATATCAATGTAACTAATAGAAAAGTAACTTCGCCTTTTTACTCGTGGTTTACGAAATCTGGTCATAACCACAATAGTGTTTTTGTTCAAAATGTTGTATATGAAGACAGTTGGGTTTCTGGGAAAAGTTACTTGGTCCACCGGCTGTATAGAAAACTTATTTAATTGTTGAATAATTCAATTTTCCCAAGCACGTATCCAAGATATAAGTAATCTATAAAATTGGTCCATTGAACTATAGTTATTCGTCTCGAATGAAACGTGAAAAAAATTCAATAAATATGGAAAAAATGACAGGTTTAATATACATTTCTGTACCTATACTAGCACATAGCAACAGTGACGCAAGATACATATTTGTGTGCAGGTATGTATGGAGCAGATCGTTATCAAGATACACGAATATGATACTCGGTAGAGACAGTGGGTGTGATGAGGCAACGTGTACAGAAGAGTATAATAACGTCGTAACAGCGATACCTCGAGGCTTTGGAGGTTTAAAGTTTAAACACATGCACACACACACACACACACAAATGTTCCACGTGAATAACATATAGACGTCCAACAATATACCACACGGACAAAATAACCAATCCCTTTATCGCGGCTACGAGGTCGGACAAACGTATATATGTGTAGTAAATCCATGGATTTATCCTTATACAGTGCTGTATAACGGGTAATGAATAAAACAACGATAATGATAAAAAATGTCAAATAACTAGGGTCTTGTCAAATAACGAGAGGATGTCGAGAAGAAGGCTCGTATAGCGTGTCTTGCTGGAGATTGATCTGTTATTTGGTCCATCAATTGACACCTAGAAAGGCATTAGCTGACAAATAAAAAATGACTTTGCGGTGATCAAGAATTAAATATAACAATACAATCCAGGTCCCAGTATGAGGCGGGGACGGCAGGGTGGGATACGTACTGAGTTAAACCAGACGACAATATTCGGTGTGCATCATCAAGTCAAGAGTACAACGGCAGGTTGTGTCGTGTTTACAACGCTTATCACACCGCCGGAGTTCAACAACCTTGGCTATCACACATCTGGTTTGTTCTGTCGACTCGTATAATAATAAGCCGTTTTCGACCCGTTCGAGGCGTACAGCTATAATATAATCTATTATCATAATTATCATTGTAAAACTTGATTGTATGATAATACTGTGAATGTACATATATTGATCTATAGAACACAAGCGCTATCACCATATTCACATGGAAATTCATGTGTTGCGTGTGCGCCTGTGTGTATGTTTATAAATTCTACCGACGCTAGTTTCCTCCGCGTATGTTGACTCGATCTAAGTTCACGACCTTCACTCCGTTTGGAAAACTGAGATGTTGCTAGGCATCGTAGCGATAACACGATCGGCTCTACACTCCTCACGATGCGACACGCTACGAACGGCACCGAATCAATAGCGATTACACAATTATTATACAAACAAATAGAACGGTCAAAAGGAAAGTTTATAAAGAAGCGCAAATAATCCAACCAGCCAACGTTCATTTAAGGTCAATAAAGTGGAATGACATTGACAGTTGTAGAACGAGTACGATCACAATGAAACAGGATAAAGTTGTTGAGGGAGGACAAAGCCGGTGTAAAGGGGTAGCTCATTCAGATCCAACGCTCTTTAATAATGGCAGTGAGAAATTTGATGGGAACGTAGGTAAACACGATAGGGGCGATTTGTGACGAGAGGGCAATGACACCGAAGAACCAGTATAGAATCCAGTCGACCATTAATATGAAAATATCGGCTTTGGCATTTTTAAGGCAATACATACAACACGTTGTTAATGGACCAACCGATTCCTAATACACGTATTATATTAAATTTGATTATATGAGTATTATAGGAAGGAGACGTTTTTAAAGATATGTATATGGAAAGATTGTTTGAAAACAAAAGTAAAGTTTAATAATTGAGAACGCTTTTGATTACTATATCAACGGACAGATCGTGTATTGCATAGAGTAGCGTCTAAAGACAATTGTAGGAGTGAATTCACCCATTTCTAAAATCAAAACACAGAATATTACAATTTCAATGATTGCGACGAATACTTTTTATGTAACTACTTATTAAATGTGGCTTCCTTCGTGCTTACATGGACACTAAAAAATTTTCCGACGTTAAAAATATGCGATATCTTGACTCGATGGTGAGTCATGACCGCAGCGAATTTAATTAAATTCGGTCCATTACCTTCTGTGTGATGCGCGGACAGAAATTTCAAAAACTTGTTTCCGAAATTTGTACTTATAACGTACCTACTACATAACACATAGAAATTATTTATTCGAAAAATATTTATATTACGGATTTTCTTCTAGTTATGACATTAACGTTCGAATAGATGGCAGCATTCTAGGAGGCGATAAATTTAAACAATGACCCGGTTTCTCAAACAACATCCCCACAAGCACATTCTAAGCAACGTGAAATAAGTTCCCAGAACGGATATAGGTACATACTTAGCCCAGACTGACTTAACTAATACCTACTCAATGGCAAAACTTTAAACTAACAGCGTACAGCTGGAGATCGGGAACTTAGTTTAAGACAATTGCCTAAAAATTCACAATAATAATGTACTCGAATACGTTAGATAGCGAAATTATTAAGAACTGATAATGGTTGAAATTTATGCACATCCAAAGGTTCTTAAATGAATTGACCACAAACGATTATTTTAGACATACGATTCGCTCAGACAGTAATAACGGTACACCCATTTCCAACGTAAAGCAATCGGTATTGAAACAACTTGTATTTCGGTGAGAAAGCATTTGGTTTCTGGTTGCACAGATATATTGTGACAGACAAAATAGGAAGGCTAGCGTCGATCATTAAACGAAACGAACTAAGGAGCAATACGACACCTAATATAACATTCCTATACTTATAAACCTATTTACAACTGATACCGAGTTACTGGACATACGGACGCAAAAAAATCTATTTCTTCAGTAAAACTATTTTCCAAAGCAATCAACTTCTCTTTAACTTTAACGAACAAAACATAATACATGTTCTTTGTAACGCCAAAAAATTGTTTACAACGTTTTCTGCATGAAATCTTATGTCCCTATCAATCATATTTCGAATGCGCTAAGCTAGACTAAGACAACAGGCAAGCCTTATCTAAAACGTTACTATTAAGATGTTATCAAGCGAAAAACAAAACAATACGTATTTACAAGATAAGAATCAGTTTTAAAAATTAATATTCCCTTGGCGCACAGATATGTATGTTCTTTTCTTTTGCACAGACATTTGGTTATCGTAATGTGAGACTCACCTGAGCTGTATTAGTTCCCCAAGCTCAGCGGGTAGCGTCCTAAGCTTGTTGTTAGACAGATCTAGGGTGTGAAGGTTGACGAGCTGGCTGATGTCAGAGGGGATCCTCTGCAGCGAGTTGTCGTTCAGGTACAGCGCAGTGAGGTGCGTCAGTTGGAACAGTTGCGGCGCCAGTGCGCGCACACCTCCTGTTACCTGGAAATTTGAATATTATACATTTTAAATGCACACATCATCATAAATATTATTATCGTTCGAGTTTTGTTAGTGTTATTTTACCCAAGGCATTGAATACTTTAGGTAATATTCGAATTTTTTTCAATAAAAACATATGATCAACTGCAAAACATAACGTCGATAAAATTAGCATCGTAAAATATAGGGGTGACTATTTTTAAAACACGGCAAAATATGGAGCTGAACGGTGACGTAGTGCAATTGGGCGAGCGCGTCACACCTACGAGTACGTGTCGTGTCACGGATACAGACTACTACCTGACGCTGTTCTATTATTACACTACGATTGTCTAGTAGAATTCTTTTTGACAAATACTATGTCCATTGCCAATATAAAACTTATATAAAGTACGGAGCAAAGCGTACGCCTATATAAAAAACTATTCTAACATTCACGCAACGACAAAAACAACACGAATGAATTCTCAGCTATTTTAACAATTCCAAACAAGTGTACATTTTTTCACCAAGCTCATAATTAATCTTGGTTTGTTTATTTCTGTCAATATTTGCCCAATACTATACAAAACCGTTAAGGCCGTTAAGCCACTTAGCAGTATTGCTTTGATGAAAACAACCATGCGAAAAAACGTCTTCGAACTCATAATGGTGTTTCTGTGGAGAGAGGGGATAGCGCGACAAATTTTGATCGAGGCATTAGATATTTTATAAAAGTGTTCGAATTTTGATCGCGCAGTACTAGTAAGCAGTATTTATAATCAACTGCATGAAGGGATAGTCGCATGATTTAAAGTGATGGATGAAAACAATATAATATTCTTCACACATCAATATCTCTACATCCAAGTTCTCAATGTATCACGTAATTGGACTTCTCTAATTTTGGTTAGGTAACTACTTATGAAGGCGGGTGTAATGTCTGCAATTTCGCCAGATATACCTTTCAATTTGTATTCTGTGCCCACTTGTACGTATGTATATCACACACAAAACCAATGCGCGATGTTCGCGACACAGTACAAAAAAATTGTCATATGCATAACAGCATATCATCGTATCAATAATCGAGCTGTGTAGCATTATAAAAGCATGCCACCGAGCGAAAGTTAAATGCAGACATGACATAAAAAGTGAAGAAAATGCGTGTGCAAAACGCAGACGATAAGTGGTTAGAAAACATAATTAAAATAAACAAAATCTCCCTGTGGAATTCAATTGATTCATATCGAACTAAAGAGGATATTTATCACGACTGAGCAGTAGATAAACGCACTAATTCGATCCCATTCGGTTATCAACCGAATCGCAGAAGATTGTTACCAGGTGAAGTGGCTTTAATTGCTACAATGATGAAATCAAGACTTTCGTTACGTTATCTACACGTCGACATTGTGATTCACCAAATCATTTAAATATCCACAACGTGATATAAAAGAGTTTGAAGTACTGTCATAAAGTAACTTGGAACAATTGCGAAGGGTAGGAACACATGAACTAGACTTTACCTACCAGGACACTTTTTTTTACAAATAATAATATTTTCCAACAGAAGTTAATTATTAAAACAGTACATCATAAGGTAATCGTAGGGCCCTTGCTAAACGTAGGTACATATCTACAGGAAAAAACCTCATAAGGCCATCGTAGAGCCCTTGCTAAATGTACTGTATACAGGAAAAAACTTCGGTTCATATTAAACAAGTCCTTACGTGTACCAATGTTACTTACTTACTTAAGTGTACAAGTGATTACGTAAAAAAATGTAAAAATACTAACAATTAATTAGTTACATTAGTGGACTATCAAATATCAATAATCAATATTTGTACACTATAATAGTTGACACACGGTGCACAATAAATATATTCTTTACATCTATATTTACAAATAAACTGATTTTATTGAACATTACATAAAATTTTGATTGACAATTGAGAGGAGTAATATGTCCCTCATATGAGGCAGACAATTCAGTGAGCGAAGACTCACGATCCTCAACAATGGGGGAACAATTAAGAAGAGAGAATATATATCTTATATATCAAATTCATACCTCAAGCGTTGTCCAGCCACCACGCCTGCCCGATGCCCGTTCCGACTCCGACATAATGTGGTACGTGCGCCCGCTAGCGCCCTCATGCTTGTCTTTGGTGCGAGACATTCTGACACCTGCAGCGAGAAAGGTGCGCATTAGACGCGAACACTGGATCAGACGTAGGTTTCACCCTACGCTTTGGTTAGGAATAAATTGATGTTATGCATTAATTCGAAACGTGAAATACAAGCGAGCGCCAGGGTGTACCTGTCGGTTTTATATTTGCGTAACACTAGATACTCCCGTGTGAATATTATTGTATGAATCATATTATTTCTTAGAAGGAGGACAGTGCGATATTTTGTATAACTTGATACATTCCAGTATCATTGGATGGTTTCATATTCAAAAAGTTTTATGCTAATTATATAAAAAGCAATTTAATCAGATAACAATATTATTATTAACTCTTGTGTAGAGCATCGACCACTCCCGTCCCCTTGGCCCGTGGTTACCCAATGAATACATCAGCGTAACTCCGACCATACAATGGCACAATCAACATCTGACCCACTCTTGTTCTCAGAAACAATGCACTTCGCCAAATTTTTGCCTCCGAATAATGGTACTTCACAACATGTCACCAATGTTTACTCGGAACACGACCTGAGCAAATTTAGCCCTTATACAGATTGTACAGCCTCCATTTCAGAATACGCACTCATAAGTGCGTTCGAGCACTCTTTCGCAAATTGTACGTACTGCGCTACCGCCAATTTTAAACAAGGATTGTTGAGTTCACGAGCCGCAGTGAAGCGAAATAACGCTGGTGCGACATCAAAAATTACTCGAGAAAATTAAACGGTAACGAGCAAACGAGTTAATCTAATGGCCACAACCCCTTGAGGGTGAGCGAGTTAAATAACACTTATTCGTCACCCTCCAGTTAAAAGCTTCGGTTGGATCCGATTACGACGGAATTTGTTATTGCGTTCTGGTTAATCGTTAAGGTATGGGAATGAAATGTGACGACTGTTTCGATTATTTTTATAAATAAGCCCCGTGCAAAAATAATATCGTGCCCACAGCCGACATGTTCGCAGCGCGATTTAACTTTATTGTGATGATTACGATCTAAACAATGTTAATTAATGAGCGAATAATATCGTATACGAATGTACAATTTCTCATTTGAAACTTCTCATACAAGTAATTTTGACTTAAGTTTGAGAAAAGGAACTAGATTTATTAAACAATGCAATAGATTATTTAGAGCATTCCTCGAGCACTAAAAATAGATTATTTACTATGCACGTACAGCTGCCAAGACGTACTGAATCATGTACAGTATTATTTTGTAATCTCAATTATTAATGTAACTCCCTTAAAACTAGGGAAAGGGTGAGGGCGCTAGCGGCACTGTCTTCAAGTCGCCCCTAGGTGACGGCGAAATATCTTTTTAATAAAAAATGTATAAAGCGTAATTTTAAAACATTTTGACAAGAACTACCCGTACCCAAGTTTTGCTAATGATATTGACAAATCTTGGGTATCTTGTTATACGTATGGTAATAGCAAAGCTTCTGAACATAAACGCTCATATTGCCTGTAGACGTCAATTTTTTACTCAATGTTTAAGCTATGGCTAAAAAATTTCTATAATGCTTTGCTTAGTCAAAGAAAGTAATCATTGAGATAAATAATATGTTTTATGGGGCATTGTTTACTGGATTTACTGTATGTCGAACCTTGTCACTAAAGTGTGCGCAGATATTTTAACTTAAGTTACAGATCAAGTGTCAATGCTTGAACTCCTTAAATCAAGAATCTAATCGTTTCTTCCACACGAAATGTTTTGATATTTTTCACTTTGGTAATCGGTGGGAGCTGGAATTTAAGTAAAACTGTTTCAAGTGTCAAAATCTTGTAAAGTTTATGCTCTCGTTAACAAGATCACGTTCATAATGCGAAATCAAGAATAATGATCAATAAATAGCAATTAATTTAAATTCTAATCTAACAACATTATTCAAGTTAGGCGAATGTATGTACCGTGTAATTGAATAAAAAGTTTTGTATTATAATATTGTCGACGAAGCTGCTTTTAAACGAAAAGGCAAGATCCTAGAATACGTTATCGTAAATTCTGGTAATACAGCGAAACCATCGCCTCAATGTTGTTTCATAACTCTTTTATTTAAATAGTTTGGCATCCCTACCAGTGATAGTCGTTAGTTAAAATAAAACCTGCTATAACTCGAACTCATCCGATCACATTATTCCACATACAAAACCATTATCAAATCGAGGTCATATAAACAATAATCGCGACAATTGGAACGCAGATGCGAAGATTCTCACAGTTTAAACATTATATAAGAATTAAGGTAAAGCAATTTGCAAACACAATAACCTACACGGTGTGGAATATTTTGCAATACATTTGGACCGGGGAGCGCTTGTATTTTTGCATTTAAATTAAATAATCCTCGGTGTCGTTGCTCTGAAAATTACCCTCCAATTTGTTTCGCTACAGTTAATAGAACGATAGAGTTAAAATTTAACTAATGTTACGCGTTATAGTCCACTAGTAAAAAAAATGCACTGTTATTGAAAGAAAAAAAAAGTTAGAAAACTTGGGAACTAGATATAAGTACCAAAAAAAGAGAGAAAGTGTATGTATTGAACTATGGTATAAAGAAACAATGGGTCATGAAAACAATGTAAAGAATTATATACATAGTTACTGTTACGAAAGAATTGCTCATGAATTAAGCTTCTTTGGAGCATAATTCCTTTAACTTAAGCATATCAGCTATATATTGACTGTATATTCGATAACTAAAAATGGGGACCAATATTGTTATTTAAATATCAGAAGACGATTTAACTCCAAACTAAATACTTGTAGCTAGGCCCATTAATTTCATACTAGGTTCGTTAAACCTGCGTGTGTTAATTAAAGCGAGTAAAATTTAATGGTCAGGTGAACCCGATATTATGAGTTAGTAATTCAATGCTCTTCGGACAAGGGGGAAATGATTTAAAAATAAGTTGGAAAAAAAGAACGAAAAACAAACACGGCGTCTGTTCGCCGAGAACCCATTAAAGAAATTAATATAGAACAGAACTGTTAACGCTAAGCACGCGAAGGATGACAGTGTTTCGTTTTTGCACACAAGGACTACTGAGCAGACAGGGGGAAATTTTTAACTAGCCGTTCACGCGTCGAGCGACCGATGTAAAGAAAGCCCATAAAACACTATTTAGTACCACTTCATGACTAAATTTGAAATGTAGTTCAGAAAGTGATTTATCGTGGTCTTATTAAACGTAATTAAAAGCAATTCGAATTGCGACTGGTTTATAGATAGAATAATTAACTTTTAGTCAGTGTTTAACCATTCATTATTTGCTCTTAAATGCAAGTCTACCGCTCGGTGTCCGCCAAAACAGTCGAGTGGAAAAATAAATGACACGCTGAATGATTTATATACCCAAGTGTCTAATAATAATTGAAACAACGAAGCTGGCAAATTCGCGTATCGCTTGGACAAAAACCGAATTCACCGAGACTAATTGAATTCACTCGGAGATAAACAGTTACCTATTTATTGACCTTGAGTCCGTGCACGCTTGACTATTAATTTAAATCAAAAGCAAGACACACAAAATAAAAAACCTTATTGCGTTCAGTCTCGGCACTAAAATTACGTTAACTTGGAAAATATCAGAGTAGATCGATGGTTTAAAATCTGCACGTCTGAGAACTGTAATTATTCTGTACTCACGTAATGTTGCTTTTTGTTTCAAATAATTTATTCACGTTATTTTGTTAAAGTTTACGATGCAAAATACGATAAATAACATGAATTTATATTGCACTTTCAAAATACCTCGAAGTAATTGAAGCGTTAAGAAATGTTTCAAAAAATTGCCTACTTTTTCACTTTTCATTTAACCAACAAAAATAAAAGTGCGAGTACTTTTATAGTTTGCTTAAAAATGTTCAATGGAAAAACGACGTTCTTGTTGAACCGCACATTTTCCTCTCAATGCGAGTTTCTACTCTTTCCTTAAATCGTTAAACAAAGAGCAGCTAGGCGGCTGAAGAACCTTGATGTGAGCAGTTTCACAATCACAAAAACAACAATGATTCTGCTACAAACGAGATTTTTCAAGCAAGAACCATTCCAGCTAGAATAAAATGAACGATAAGAAACTTTTTGGTTCGCTTATTCAATCGACGAAGGATGGCTTTAAACCAGCTCAATGTCTGTCAAGTAAGTCACCATTTTTTTGTATGTCAGAACAAAAGTCGACAAAGCAAAAAATTGTGCTCAACGAAAGGTCTAGAACTTTATGTGTCAAATTTAAATCAAAGATCCGTTGAGCGTTGCCGTTGGCAACAAGGAACCTTGATGCGAGAAGTTACCCAATATCAGTATCAACAATGATTCTGCTACACATTAAATGGGACAATTTCTAATCCATTCAAGTCGAGAGGCGAAATTCACGAGTGTTGCCACATTCGACTGTGTACGTACATAACGGCGCGTTAACCGTGAGGCTCGAGCGTTTAACCTATCGGAACCTTGACAGGAACGGACAGGTGAATCTGTATCGTAATACAGCCTTTCCCGCCTTTAACTTAAGGGTCGCAGCTTTGTAAATTTTTATGATCCGTTTTTCTTATGACATCATTTGAGGGTAAATCTGAATTAGTTTTACAATTGGAGAGTATTGGCGTAGAGAAGTATTAGAGTATAAACAGAATAGTATAGAACAGATCTGTTCACTTAGTTCTATATATGGGATGTTAGACAAAAATTGTATGGTGCAGAATTCCAAATAATTCTCATATACTATGTCACTACCATTCCAGTCTTGGAGTTCATCTGAAAAATGTACTCTGAACTAAGAAGCTTTAACATTTCCCAGAGGTCAAAAAATCTTCATAAAATAATATCTTGGGATACTTTCACACAGCTTTTTTAAGGCCAAACTAGGCAGGGATTGTGCTATGGCAACAAGATAAATTACCTCACAATGTATTCGAATTGAAAATTTGTACCAACATATTACATGTATAATACTAAAAATATTAGATATACTCAAGTACAATGTTTCTTTAGTTTTTCTGATACAAAATTGAACATTCTTATTATACCGAAGATTGAAATCTTAAAAGCCAACA
>DWME01005090.1:0-15389 GCA_018244795.1 Parelbella ahira ahira | reverse complement strand
TGTTTGGAAACTAATACGGAGTAAGTGAATTTATTGATTTTATTATGTATTTATTTGATTTAATTTTATGTGTTTAACTGTTAAGTTCGGTTTAAATAACGATACAAACGAACGGGTAAGATGTGAATGTAGATCTCGCTATCGTGAACACGGCCCTACGTCTAACTCATTTTTGACAAAAATCCACCTTGCTGCAGCTACACTATTTAATTGACGGCAGAATGAAGACTGTGCCTTCAAGCTGGAAACCAAATCTCCGCGCTGCATCGATATATAGTAGTGTAGCGGATAGTGTAGAGCACGACATAGTGAGAGCCGCTTGCGCACAGCCAAATAAGAGCTGCCTCGTGCACGGCCGCCGCCACCGGAGACAGGGGAGGGGGGGGGGGGGGAATCTCCGCCGCCACGTCGCTGCACGCGGCGGGAGCTCATGAGGAAGGACCTCGTACGGCTCCGAAACTAGTCGGCCCAACCCGAAACCCGCACGTGAGTTTAGCCGGTACATACATAATCACATGTATAAATAGGTACTCGGGAAACATTTTATACTTACTTAATAAAATGTCTATACTCATTGTATGTAACATTTGATCAAAATCGCTTCTGCAGAACCACTTATTTTGTTAGCTGTTATCAGAGCTACACAAACATTGTCTATATTACAGTGTACAAGGTCCTTCAATTTAAAACTATTCTGAATCTATCCCTCTACCCGAGTTAACCCCATCTTTAAATCCTCATCGACATCATTAAAACCCTCTAAGGGAAACAAATTAGAGTATATTATTATGTACATAAATTATTGCGCGGTTGTGGTATTAGATAATGATAAGTAAAATGAAATTGAAGTCAGACTGACGTTGTAGTTTATGTTATGGATGTATATGTTGAAATCTGTTTTTGTTATATGTTGAAATTTGTTTGCATAATAATATTTTGTACATGGGATGAAGTTAGAAAAATTAACTATAAAATGAAATGATCTCGACTTATATTATTCAAATAACTAGTCCTCGTTATTTTATGTAAATTTGCTTTGCTAATGCCTAATTCCCAAGCTGTATACTGTTTAGGTGAGTAATTTCTTAATGTATATTTTTGTATATGTAATACACACTAAGACTAAGACTTAGTAAACTTCCAATCCGCACTCGACCAGCGTGGCAGAGTATGGCCATAACCCTTCTCTTTCTGAGAGCAGGTCCGTATCCAACAGTAGATATAGGATTAGTAATAGGATTGCTGATTATGAGCACGAATTGGATTTATCCAGAAATCAATGTTAGATCATATTGTTTATCGAACACGGTGGTCCAAAATGCTTCTATCCTAGGCTTTGTTCAAAAGCCGTGATGTGGGAAGAAATTTGGTGCCCGTTTCAGAATTGAAGAACAAATTGCCCCTAATGGCATGTGTAGTTAGTATACATTGGTAGCTTTATATTAGTAATATAATAGTAATATTATTTATAATAGTATCTATATTTACTTTATATATTTACTTTATAATAGTAATATTAGCGTTCAGTAATCTGATGATGTGAAGAAAAAACTGTTAGAATCCACTGAACCGGTTTGAGGGACCCCGATTCGTGGAGCCCAGTGTCCAACAATGGACTTCCCAAGGTCAATAGAAGAATCGCTGAAAATGCAATTGTCAATTTGCAATCATTTCCATAATTTGTTCTGCGGGATCATTTCATCAATTAACTAAGCTACTTGCACTCACCGGCACGGAAACTTGGCCAAGCATAAAATTTGTGATAACTTAAGTTTTTTTCAGTTTACACTGGAAATTTAGGACAATTTTGATCAATTAACGTCTTTAATCATTTTTACTCATAAATAATGTTTTTTTAAGTTTATAACGATGTTTACGCGCAAAATAACCTTTACACAAAATTAAACATTGCAATTTTGAGCACTAGAAATTAAAAACTTTTTGATCTTTGATAACATCTTGTACTTTATAATATCGCATTTTTCCTCTAGCCGTTATGACCGCCTGCATTCGCTCTGGCATGCATCGGATGACATTTTTGATGTCCACTTGCAATAAGTCGCGCCAGGCAGTCAGTGCAGCATCTCGAAGCTGGCTAAAGGTTTGGTGGTGGGTTCGATGCTGTTTTAATTGTCGTTTTTAGCTTATTCCAAATGTTCTCTATTGGGTTTAAGTCGGGGCTGCGAGCTGGCCACTGCAATTTTTGACCACTTCTTGAAGATGCTCATTCATGAAATTTGAAGCCGCTGCCGGATCTGGACAGCGGTAAAGGAAGCGATTTCTTATAATCTCTAACGCGATAACGCTGTCGTCACGAGCTGACGTGCAACGTACACCACTCCTACCTGCTCTGGCATAAAAAGCATTTTTTAATTTTTGTCATATTTTTAGGTTTATTAGATAATAAAAGTATTTCACGCGCGCTTAAATTTATAGCTATGTTACTATCCGTACTGTAGGTACGTATTAGTGGGGTCAGGTGTCAAAATAATAATAATAAATTATTATTTTTTAATTTAATGTATGTTGTAATTCCGTAATTGGCTTCAAGACCTATATTATAAGTTTAGACAGTAAATTGATTGTTAAAAGCTGTGGATTTTGTGAATAAATCAAAAATAAAATAAAATATTATATTATAATAAGTGGCAAGAGGAAGCTCAATCCTTGTAAGTGCAAAGTCGATCTCTGCGTGTTATAAGTTTATTATAGATTTGTATAATATTGTAATTAAAATCATAAGCGTGTTTCTTGAGTAATTTTCCTAGGTGTGAATGAAAGTGGAACAAGAGAGATGTACCTATCTAATATTGAATTTTTAAGAAACAATTTCACATACTGGTACCAAATCTGTAACGAGTACATTTATAGTGTTTTAACACCTACCTCGTTGATATTTGGTTTCATAATATTACAATTTTAATATCCTCTACCTATGCAAAGTGTTTATTACATGTACCATTGTGTGTCCCATTTTGATGGGATTCGAATAGTGATATTGTAGAAGTTTCTTTAAAAAATTATTTATAGGAATATTTTATAATGGAGTAATTACGTTATATTTTTTTATTTCTAATAATTGTACACCCAATACATCCAACAAGATTAGGATATAATCGAATAGTTCTAATTTCAAATAAATGTATATAATAATTAATTACTCGTTTCATTGCTGTTTTTAATTACAATTGTTTATTCACATTATATTGTATATAATGTACTAAACAGCGTAAGGTAAATATGAGTCAAGACTGTAATATTCAAACTTGTTTTGTCGTCTTTGCATAAAACTAGGTTATATATCCGTAGTAAAAGACATTGTATATAATTATTTATTCTTTATTTTTCGAAATACGGGCATTAAAAGTTTCCTGCGATAAGATTAAAAAGCCACATTCAAGATATAATTATTCTAACATTGCCCTTCAATCACTTCGTTAGGGAACCATTGTGACGACTCCAGACCATCCCACAGGGAAAGTTCCGGATCCAAAAACTCTTGATTCATCGCGTCCACATCAATTGTTTTCTTGTGTTCTGAAAAACGAATATATATGAATTCAGAAGACCATAATTTCATTTACTATTGTAAAGCTCTTGGAGTGTGTGGCAATTTCAAAACTTTTCAAATTTTAGGAATATACGTAAATACTATACAGGAACTTTACAAAGACTTTTCGGTTAAGTAAAATTTTGTAAATGTAGGAATATTTATCTTTTAACTGTAAGGTTCATAGGCATGTGAATGTAATGTAAAAATAGACAAGAGCGTGCGCGAGGAGAGCGCCCGGTAACCGACCGACGAGCGCGAGGTCGTCGCCCTGCGACTTTAGCGCGGCGGCGTGCGCGGCGTCGGCGGCGGGCGCGGCGGGCGCCGGCGCGGCGGCCGGCTCGCCCTGCCCGCCCTGCCCATAGTAGCCAGACCACGCTGAGTAATTTTGCCAATAAGCAGACGGATCATAATATTGGTTGTACTCCTATAATCATAATTCACAATGTCTCCGTTATCACTCTGTCTGTGGAAACCTACGAGTAAGCTACGTACGCGATCTTACGTGACTCGTGGAGCTATTCATTGTAGGTATACATAGGAAGCTTTCGTTCGCGGTTAATTTAGGCGCTGGGCCGGCTCGCAGCAAAAGCGGTAGCATCACAATGCAGCGGAGCAAGAATACCAATTGTTATGGAGACCGTTTTGGAAAAGATTTTAATTTTCATGAATTAGCTTCGAAGCATTATATGGAGCGATCATCGAAACACGTGTAAATGTTGCACTTAAATTGTTCACGGGTTGTCCGTACAATACACTAGCCACTACAACGTAACTCTATAAAAATTGCTTAATACAATGAAATATATGTACTTACATATTGTATTTTACGGACAACCATCGAATTTAAAACAGCAATTTTATATTCATAATTAGAGATAAAATGACTGTCCACTTATCGTAAATATTATGTACATACATACATATTTCAAACAAATCTCATGCTTGGCTGCATCAAAAGCTGTTCATGGATATCTTGCATTAAAATAGAAGCAAACATTGTTCTATAGCTGGGTGTGTACTGGAAAGATATACCGTTCCACTGTTGTACGACTGCTGCGTGGTGGTCGCGTTGGGGGGCTGTGACGGCAGGCTGCCTTTCGGTTTGGGGACCGCGGTGCATATTTTCAGCGGTTTTGACCCGAGCCCCGTATACCCGTTCATTGCATACAGAGCATTGCGCTGTTCCTCCTCATTACCAAACCTCACAAATCCATAACCCTTCGTGTATCCCGTGTTGTCCAGGATCACTGAAATTTCGTCATTGATTTTGAACGGTACTATTTTTAATTAATCTTAGTTAAATATAGCAAGAAAACATGCAAACTTCAATGTTAAGTGAGCAACACATACATTGTCGCCTAACTCATATATTCATGTACTTACACTAACCGATTCTATTGCTATCATCCACCTACCTGTGCGAGCGCAAATACTACATATTAATGAATCTCTTTAAACAGCTATGAATAAAAAAAATTATTACATCCTGTCCGTTAGGTTTCCTTAATACTTCCCTGAACATTATGAATAAAAGACATGTATCGTTGATGTGGCTTCAACAATTTAAATCCATATGTACAAAGTAAGAACACAGGTGTCTACGTTTGGGTTCCAGAGAAATCCATATAAACACATTGTTTACGAGATTTGAAATTTAAAAGAGAAATCCTGGTTTCAATTTTAAATAAGGTACACTGAATTTTGAAAAACACGAATGCGAATTAATCCATAAGAACACGACTTGGAATAATTTTATAATACATGAATAGTTTATTCTGATTATTTTTTCTGAGCTGGGCGAGGTCTAAGGATACTTACCTAGTCAGAAAGCTGTATTGAGAAAACATCACAAGCCTGACTTTTTACTATACATAAATACTTGTAATACAATGTAAATGTACCAGTAATAATGTATTGGATTTGTTTTTAAACGGTTGAAACATAATAAATGTGGCCATTGTATAGGATTGAACGCGAAAGATATTGTATCTGTTTTTTTCGCTAAGAAGCAATTTTCAATTAGTGTGACATGAGATTTCTTATAATTCTGCTTAAACACTTGCAATCACGCCTGTAATTTTCGAAGCCGTAGGCAGAAAAGTGTAGAACACTCCCACGTTCTGCCATGGAATAGATGGTGAGCCTATTGCCATACACGGGGTATAGATTCAGACTCCGAAACACTACTGGAAAATATAAGTTAGAAAAATGGAATAGTGTCCGACCCGGGATTTGAACCCAGAACCTCCTGATCAGACAGTTCACAATTTATCCTTGTATCTGTATGTACTGGATTTGTTTCATGTTTTGATGGGGAGGCACTTTTAATTCCTTTGCTGACCGAAATTTGCCTGTAGGTTACTTATAACTCAAATATTCGAAGTGTGCTTACATCGCTGTTCGAAAGGTCCCACTCATCCTATGCATTTTTACTCAGCGTATATTGGAATAGCTGGGTAGGTTAGTGTTGCTAGTGTCTACACGAGTTCAAGTATGTGCAATGCCTTTTAATAAAATGAGTAATATAACTTTGAATAACATACGAGTAATCCGATGCATTAAGTTCTTTACAGTAACCGTCGGTATGCAACAGTTTAAAGTACTAATTTAAACTAAAATCACAACAATGTGCTTTGAAATTTTTTTTTGTCCTAGAATGTAGTCCTTATTCTATTAAAGTATACGTAAGTTTGTAATGTGAATACCTTCTTCTTGGCTGTTACTACTTAATCGATGTATTTTGTTCAATGTATGTATTTATGTATGTATATCGAGTTCAGTGACGTGCCATTGGAGAGGCCTATGTCCAGCAGCGGACGATGACAGGCTGATAGTGTGTCGTGTAGTGTGTGTATTTGACTGAGCCAAATTTCTTTTGACAATAGTTTAGTAAAATATTTGCATAAAATCTCAGGAGTGTACCTTTGGCAGTTTTAATAGAGGAGTATTTGGCAGCGAACACTCTATAGAGCGAGTAGTCGTCGACATCTGGGCTGAGGTCTCCGACCCACACTGAAAATTCTCTTTCCTGCTGCATGTTGGCTCTGGCCTCGCGAGACGCAGTGTTCAACCTGAATCTAACCACAGGAAAGGTGCCCGGGATTGGTTTTCCGTTGAGCTTGTGCATTGCGTCTATCGCTTCCTCGTCTGTCTGTAGAGAATATTATATATTGCTTTAAATGATATTACTTAGGACTCTTTGTAGGCTTTGTTTGGTTGGGTGTTACTCAGCTCAAACATTGCAACATTGTGATGCAAACCAATTGTATTTGCGCGCAGCCACTCAATCCTATAATATCAACATCATCATTAACCCTTTTAACGTTCCACTGCTGGACACAGGTTTCTTCTATAAATGAGAAGGGTTAAAGCCATCGTCTGCTACTCTGACAAAGTGCGGGTTAGCAAACATATATCCGTTTAATATATCATATAATTGCGCAAATACCCAAGATGGTCGCAATAGTGCAATGTTAAAACGCTTTGAAAATTTTTTGAGGCTTTGAGAATCTTTTTAAAAGAATAAAATTTAATATTACTGGAGTTATACTTTGTTGAAAAAATTACAAAAATATGCTCTTAAGGTTTACTTAACTATGTTAGTATTTGCTAGATATAGTAATAGAATAAATAATTATGTAGTTAATTACCCATTGATACAAAAACCACATATGTTAGACTAGTGTTGCCTATAAATAAGGTCATGACATTAGAATAGCATAGTGTACTGTATGGATGTGATATAATGTTGGCTATTTGGCAGTTAGCTTGAAAGACACAGACTGTAATATTGGACTATATGATAGTGTTATTTCATATGATCCGACGATAAAATGCGTGTTAATGTCGTTCTCTCGATAAGCGCACCACAGCACTGGGACATACATAATAGCAACATAAAAGTATCACAAAGTTTTGAAGTCTATTTATTTCAATAATTTAAAACTTGACATAAACACATTACAAAACACTACACTTATAACTAACAGATGAAGGTGATAACTGTTCGCAGTAGACATCTAATACAAATGCAAGTTAAACAACACTCGACACTTTAACACTTGACGTTCGACTAAACCGTGAATACGCCGAAGTAATTACAATTACACTTTGAAATACTACATTGAAATATATGAAAATAGAAGAAACAACTAGAACTAGACAATTTGATTCACATGTTATTACATTGAACATTAAAACACCGACGAACCCTTATAAAGTCGTATAATAAATAAAGCCGCGTTATTCGCGGACAGTCCTGTATCGCACTGGCGCGGAGCACAAGGCGCTAGTGCGCATAGTTCTACTACAGTTATAACATCACACAGATCGCTACAATGAATTATAACGGAATGACTAAGTTTTCTAGTGATGTCGGGGGATGGTGCGAGGGGGCGCCATGAGAGTCGGAGTTGCGGGAGGTTGTGTAGTGGGAATGCTAGGGGGCGCCATTGCAGGCGGAATGATAGAGGGCTGCGTGGTGGGAGCACTAGGAGGCGCCATTACAGCAGGAGCCGCAGCGGGCTGCGTGGCAGTCGCGCTGGGGGGCGAGGGAGAGCGTGTGGCCGGCGGAGCAGGCCCACTTGCTCCCCATCGCGTGCTGTACTCCTCAGACATGAATGAATTCTGTGATTTCAGATCCTCCAACCGTGCGATTTGCTGGCGCAGATACATCAACTTTTGCTCCTGCAAGGTGGCTTGAATCTCCGTGTGGCGCACCAGCGACCGCGAGCACTTCAGCTCGGCTGAAACCCGCGTGCACTGCAGAGAGCCTAATCTGTATGCCTCTAGAGCGTATTCGTTCGCCTGCTTTTCTAGTATATCTGCAGGCCAAGAGGAAACGTGAGCAGTGAGATCAGAGCGCACGTACCCAACTAACGATGGATTGAGCATCGGCGCTGCGTTCTGCTGCCCACCTACCACCGACGAGTAGCTGCCCAGGCATTCCATCTTTTTAGGCAGCGCCTGCTCTAAGCGCGGAGCGGGTGCAGGTGGATCGGTATTCTCCGAATGAGTTGGCGTAGAGGGTCCAGGGTCGCGCTGTGGTGTGCGACTGGCAGCCGCACCGGGCGGCGACGGGTTGTTGTCGTTGTTACTAGGCGCACCAGACGTGGTCACAATTCGTGGCAGGGCCGCCGCCAGCAGCGAGCCGCTCGCGTTATTGGAGTTATCTAGCACGACGACCGGCGGCATAGAGTTAGAGTCGATGTTCTCGCGCGCCCCGTACGAATTCTCTGAGATGGGCGTACTGCGGTCGGGCGAGATGTCCATATCTTGCGGCTGTCCATCTTTCTGATCCTGTGCACTCACCGGCCTCTTTCCAGATCTGTGCCGGTCATGCGCAGTGTCTTCGCGTGACGAACTCCAGTACCGTTCGGAAGTATTGTTCGTCCTCTTACTAGATGACTTGTCTGACTCGCGGCGCCTGGACCGCGACCGTGATCGAGAGCGCGATCTCTTATCCCGACTACTTCTTGATGAGTATGTTGAATCTTTGGATACACTTCTTCTAGAGTCCCATTCCTTAGGCTTCTCCCACTGTGACACTTCGCTTATGCAATTGTAGTAATACTTTTTTCCAGATGAACTTATGTACTCTGACCATTCACTGCTTGATGCGACACTTGATGAAGAAGCACTTCTTTTATCACATTTACTACTCCTACTGGAACTATTGTTCATGCCACTAGATCTACTTTTTTTCTCAGGGTTTTTATGATTATTCTTCTCTTTCATTATTAATCCTCTCCTTGATACTGCCTTCACTATGTTTCCTCTTTACTTGACTTGGCAAGAAGCAGTTATTAACAACTTTCTTCTAGCTATTAATTGTACATGTAGTACAAATTAATACAATTTGTCCTAAGGTAACTCACTTGTTTTCTATTTCAATGCTGATATATAGTTTATTACAGCCACAGTAAAATGCAAAACACCAATGTCTTTAAAACTGTTTTACCAGAGGCCATGATACATCTCGATGAACACCATGTCACATTCCACACACATGAAACTAAATGACAAATTAGATGTTATTCAATCTATCTCCAATGCAATTAAATTGTGATTAAGATAGTTTTATATTTCAGGCATCCCCGAATCCAAAACAAATGTTATTGGAATTTCTGTCAGTTTTGTTCTTGTCTGATGAGTAGCATTACATCTGACTTAAAAAATGTGGTATACAAATCACGCTACGACATCGGGGAGCTGAAAAATGACAAAAAAATGTGTTTTTTCACTGAAAAACGTTGAAAATGTTTCGGATGGTAGACTAGTTTTACATAAAAAATATTTTGGGTAGACCTTATAAATTTTAATGTAAAATTATCATATATGACTACTAAGACTTAAATCTATGTTAGATATAGAATGTTAAGAATTGTCATGTTTTACCTGGAAATGTACGAAAGCGTATCCAGCTGGCTCTCCTGTAAATTTGTTCCTCATAACTTTAACGGCAAGGGGTCGCTGGGACATTCGATGAAATGCAGCCATTATAAAGCTCTCTGTCATATTAGGCTCCAGCTAAAATGGAACAAAATTAAATCAACTTTAATCCTAAATAACTGATATTAAAGAATAAAAGATTAAGAAAAAATATATGGCATTTATCATAATTTTAAGCGAGCATGTACGAACACCGGGTGAAGGGTGAAACGTTTTTTACAAGCTTCTATTTAGTTAGCACGTTATATTTTAGGAAGTTCATAAGACTTACACTACCCATCCATAATTGGCATTGCATAGCCATATCTAAGCAACTCTATTTTAATGTATTTTAACTACAATAAACACGTTATTTTTATTTTATTTCATTACAAATACGGCACACACCAATCAAATCAACAATTCAGCCTTTTTTCTTAATGTATGGCTTTTATACCTTGGATACAGATCTTTCGGTCTACGTACAAATAATCTCTGCCGAGACAAAGATAAGTAAGCTTCTACCTTGTATTGATTTTAACTTGTGCGTATCCACCTAGTAACGAAACTAAAAATTATGTATTGATTTCAAAATGGAAAGTATTTTTACCATAGTATACAAAAAAAATAATTATGTTTTCTATTTACTATTTAAGGTACTTATTAATTGTTTGCTATAAAGCTCTCTGCTGACCTTGTGGAGATATTGGCTTAACTATTAATAAAAATAATATTAATAATAACAATTTTACTAATAACAATAACATTAATAAAAACAATAATATTAGTAAAAACAATAATATTAATAAAAACAATAATATTAATAACAACAATTAAGAGCCTATTCTTTTTTGCACAGAATAATACGTTATTTGGTTTTCTAACATAAATTGTACAATTCTTTAAAAAAAAAAACAGTATATGTATAAATATTAGCTATTGTCCATTTTCAATTTAATATTTGAATATTAATTCATTTACAATTGTTCACAATACATGAAAAATATAAAAAATGAATAAAAGTGCAAATTGTTGTTGTTTTTTAAAGTGTAACCAGAGTTTTTATTTTATACTAGGTACATTTAAAAATAATAAAAAATAACCGAACGAGGAGATAGATTTTCGTAACAGGTCGTCACTAGTTCGAAAGACGACATGCAATGCAATTTTGACATATTCTGTACAGGACAGTGGTTCTAAAGTGTACAGTATACGTTTTTATATTTTTAAGATATAGTGGTTCTCTTTCTTCTCCTTTGTTACATTTTACCAATAAATTGGACATGATATCTTACATTTGCAGTGAAATTTGTGATAAAAGAGAATCGTTATAATTTAGTCATCTAATTTGCGTAATCGGGTCATCATATAATATATTAAAATGTCGCGTCTAGATAACATTGACGCATTGGACAAGCAATTGGCTGATCTCCAAATGAGTCAAGATTTAAACACCTCGTGGAGGGCGAAGAAGATACCACCAGCTGTTCCACCTAAAAAGAAGGCTCAACCGCAAGTACCTCACAGCGCAGTTGTAAGCACACTCCGAGAACCATCGTTCTCCACGAAGATTTCGCCTGCTAATAACAACTTACCTACTTACTCCAACGTGCCAATCAACATACATCAAATACATCAGGATTACGCTAATGTGACTTCATTGTCGCTGCCTAGTCATTCCTTCCGTAACCATGTACCGTCCCCGGCTAGACCTTACAATCCTACTTACAGTAACGTAACTCCTTTCGAAAATAAGGGTGGAATGCCTCCCCCACCACCGCCGCCCCCTCCACTTCATCTTACTCCGCCGCCCATCATGCACCATACCACCAAATATGATACTAATCAAAACACAGAGGAATATCTGCCGCCTCCTTCACCAGTCAGTTCCAACTATAGTGAGCTGGTTCGAGCCACTACAAACTTGAATTACAATCAAGAAAGATCTCCATATCCTGTAATATATCAGAATGAATACCCAGAGTATGGTGTATCACAAGCATCAACATATGAGTCGCTCTATGAACCAATAAATCCACATTCTCACAGCAAGGCCACTTTAAATCCTCCTAATCAAATATTTAAAGCAAGTCCTAGTAAGTCCCCACTGCCTAAGGAAGAGGAAGTTGATACACTGACCAATCTCCTGGTACAGTCAATATCTGACAGTCAAGATCTAGATGTATTTGGTATATGTGTGAAGTGTGATGAAAAGGTCGTTGGGGAGACCTTAGGCTGTACGGCCATGGGAAACATGTACCATGTGAAATGCTTCTGCTGTCACCGCTGCAATGTGAACTTGCAAGGGAAGCCGTTTTATGCTGTGGAAGGACAACCCTACTGTGAGACTGATTACTTTGAGACTTTGGAGAAATGTTCAGTCTGTGACAAGCCTATTTTGGATAGGATTCTGAGAGCTACTGGAAAGCCCTACCATCCCACTTGCTTCACTTGTGTTGTATGCGGTAAGAGCCTTGATGGAATACCTTTTACAGTAGATGCAATGAACCAAATTCATTGCATTGAAGATTTTCATAAGAAATTTGCCCCTCGTTGCTGTGTTTGCGAACTACCGATAATGCCAGAGGAGGGTGAGGAAGAGACTGTAAGAGTGGTGGCTTTAGACCGCAGTTTTCATGTAAAGTGCTATCGCTGTGAAGATTGTGGTCTCTTGTTGTCTTCTGAAGCTGAGGGTCGTGGATGTTATCCTCTTGATGATCATATTCTGTGCAAGACTTGCAATACTCATCGTATTCGACTTCTTACTAATGTGATGACAACAGATTTGTAATTCAATCAATTGTTGCAGTGTTGCCATTTCAAAGAAATCTGTATAATTATGAGATTTATTTGATAAATTGCATATTCAAGACAAAACATTGTTAAAAATTCTTATTGCTTTGACTTGAAATTTCTTTAAAGATATACAAGCATTTTACGGTTCACAGAAGTGAATTAAAAGTTTTTAATGGAATTTAACTTATATTTACAAAAAAATGTATTCTTATTATAATAACATTGTTTTTGCTTGATAGGAAACTACATACAATAAGGTTCTTAGTAAATATGTAAGACAAATATTTTGATCATGAGATTTGTTTTGCATTTACATTATGTATCACAGTGTTTGATTTTTTTAAGCAAACACATAGTTTAAGACATAGTTAAGCAGTGATATAACTTGTAAACTATTTTGAGCAAAAGTAAGCCTGTTCCTGTATTAGAATTGTGGATGTTAAGACACATGTTTGCTTTTTGTTGGTATATTAGGCAACATGATAGACTTATACAGGCCTTAAGAATATAAATTTTAATAAAATAGCATATATATGATGATAATCGATTATAGTATTTGTAACTGGATAATATCTGTTTCTACTTCCTACAAATTTGACAGATTGTAAATATTTTTGGATGTTGTTTCTATTGTGGCATTTATTGAAAGACTTAAAAATGTATATAATCAAGTTATTATGCAAGACTGAATCTGAAAATCAATCTGCCTGCATTAAATTAGCTTATTGTGTAATCAATTATTGTCAGTTCTAAATAATAATGTGATGTTACATAGTCATAAAATTATAAGATATTATTTATACATTTAATTTATTGGTGCATTGAAAATGCCACTACTTATTATATATAAGCAATAATATTTTGTATAGTAGAGGCGACTTATTGTATCTTTGATCAATTTAAGTATGCAATAAATATTTTGAAATTTTATTTTGTGTTTTTCTCAAATAAGCTATTTTACCTAGAATTTACATTATTTGGTATGTGTGACTACTATAGAATTATCTCCAGAGGATGTTAAATTTAATAAAACAACTGATACCTATGGAAAAAGTATGTATTTACAAAATATAAAAGCTACAAAAGTATGCAATACTGGCAGAAACCAAATAAAAATAAAGGCACTCACATCACAGATATTATTTAGTTACTATTTTTAAAAGATTCCTAATATGTATTATATTGAATTATTATTGAGATTCTTTGTTGCCTCATTAAAACTTGACTCATATGACAAAAGCTTAAATTTTGAGTTTAAATCTTAGAGTACTATAGAATCATAGAAGATTTGAATTTGAATTTTATTTTTTAACTACCTGCACCGGATATTCATAATTATTTCTTAGGTATAATATGGTTTTCATGTAAATGACTGATGTTGTAATGAGAAATAAAGATCTTTAAACCAAAACGAACTTCCCTCAACCTTCAATACCTCTAAATGTTATGATGGTACATAAGTTATTACTTGTATTGCAATAATATACTACTAAGAATCTAAGTGTATCCAGAGCATGACCGAAAATAAAGTCCTTTGTCTTAGCAGCAACAATTATTACATTGCTTTTCTTGGTACTTAATTACATTGCTACACTAAATTAAAAATTTCACTGTCTCTTATGTACGTAAGAATAATTTATGACAAATTTTAGACAAAGAGCTGTCGCCGACGATAATAATCACAAGATAATGCAAGTTGGGCTCTCTAAAAACAAGCGTTGACGGGTCCTTACTGAACAATCGTTATCGCCGTACGTTGTCAGATATGCTTTAGTGTATATAACACAGCTGTTTACAAGTGTGTACTGTCTAATGCAACTGGCTCGAACATGTAGGTTTCGGTTGCAATTCTATAGGACTGGCCGCTGATGGAATAGCTTGGTATAATCTTGTAAGTGAAAATCATGTTTGTGTATCAGCGGGTTGAACTGGCTGTCGATGGAATGATGGAATAGTTGTTATTAGTTGTTACGGATACAATAATTACGACATCCGCGGATGCGGATTTTTTTAAGATATTCCAATTTTAAGCGGATAAATAAATGAAAATTGATTGATTTTAATTATTTTATTTACTCATATTTTGAAAATAAAATGAAATCAGTTTTCAGTCACATTTATTACCATTTTAAGTCTATAGTTTAGACGTAAAAAAACGTAATATCACGCTTGTAATCCCTGAAGGGGTAGGCGAGGGATGTAGTACACGCCCACGTTTCACCTGTTATGTTTAAGTCCCATGGAATAGATGGTGAGCCTATTGCCATACACTGGGCACAGATCTAGACTCTAAGTCACTACTAGAAATTCTAAATAGAATAATCCAATAGTACCCGACCCGGGATATGAACCCAGGACCTCCCGATCAGCAGTTGCGCTTGCAACCGCTCGACCAACGAGGCAGTCTATAGCTTTATTAAGAAAAAACTTTGTTTTATAATTAAATTTTAAAATTGGCGAACTATATTTAATAATAATGTCATCACCTACGGAGCCGAGACGTGGACACTGACGGTGCGACTGGTCCACCGATATAAAGTCGCTCAGCGAGCTATGGAAAGGGCTATGCTCGGCGTCTCTCTGAAGGATCGCATCAGAAATGAGGCGATCC
>DWME01005089.1:0-15391 GCA_018244795.1 Parelbella ahira ahira | reverse complement strand
TTATGTTCTACACAGTCAAATGCTTTGGATAAATCACAGAAGATGCCAAGGGCATCATGTGCATTCTCCCAAGCATCGATTATTCGATTATTTACGTTGGTTTGGTGAGTGAATTCGCGTTAAATATAGTTTGTCTGTGAATGTTTATACGTATAATAAACCTTAATTTCTTTTACAAAAAAATCAACGAGTCATTTGCATACTAGATGTAATGTTCGGGAATGACTTAATTAACTGAATTAGTCTAAAAGTGGATCATGATCGATTTTATTGTATTGTGAAAAAAATAATTGGACCGTGTTTAATTAGCACTTATTTAGAAGTATCTATATGAAAATTGTATTGCAATTAATTGCTTATTATTCCTAACGATATGCACTCCTAAGTAATCAACACACATTCCCCGCCACACTCATTGTAAGCTGCTGTTACTCGTGTCGGCTCCCAAAGCGACTGGTCTAGGTAACCTACACCCGAGGTACTGGACACGTTCAAACGAAATTTACAAGCCGCCGTCTGATGACTCATTGTTTACTTATGACTCACTGTTGTTGACCGGACGGAATGTTGCAGCTTCCTGAGATTATAAAATTAAGTTCAAAACTACATGTAATAAAAAATGTATGTAATCCCTATGAGCTTTGTAATTGAATTGAATAGTCCGATTGGCGCAGGCACTGATGAGGTGATGAGCAGTATTAGAGCTTCACAGTTTAATATTACGGGTTTGATTCCATATGAGTGAATCATTCGCACATACACAGGTTTAATAAAACCGTTACGAAATTGTTTTTCTAATACATTTTATTAACATGTCTTGTGTGGTAGGCACTTTGTACAATAAAGAGGCTACGTTTTTGCCCAGTGTATCCATTTATAATACTCTACGTCAGTTTTGAGACTTGTGATTCCAAAGTTCAAGATCGATGCAGTAGTGAGACGAGAATTATTCATTATTTTTATTAATTAAACGTTCATAACCGTCGAGAAATTGAAAAAGAAGCCAGATTACGTGTTTAATAGAAACTGCAGAATCATTTTGTTATTAATATAGTAGTTTAGGGGGAAGTACTTAATTGATAATTATTAAAACGTAACTCTTAATCGAAAAATCAGTTCTAAATGAATAATACTTTAATAAAGTAAATATTATCATGTACATTTGCTTACCAACAATTTTATACTACAACATCTATATACGCTATGACACTATAAGTCTGCTGCCTGAGAATTGGGGTATGGTCCTTCGTTGACTCTATTCTTGAGTGAACGTTCTGTTCATGGGCTGTCGTACAAGGAGCGCACGTGACTCAGAACCATACGGTCACGGTGCCCTATACTGTAGTAGGTATATCTATTATATACTATACATTGCTGTGGATTTAAAGTTCCAAAGTGAGAAAGTCGGGCTAATTTATTGCGTACAGACATTATAATTATCGTTAATCAATGATCGGATGTGGTAGTACCGTCGCCCGTGGCTCATTTGAGTCCTGTATGTAAACCAGTCTGTATTACCTACATATTTCTTGAAACAGCGATAGTTATGGTGCTTACATCAATATTAATAGGTATTCATGGGGTTAGATTACTCTAACAATATTTCACATGTGTGTCAAATTTTGCTTGCAATTGTGTGTGAATAAATATAATTAAATATCTGAATCATAATAAATATGTATGTATAAACAAGTGTTTTTTTTTATTTTACAAAAGTTATAATCAAATATTGTACCGAATTGATCGTAATGGAATACGTCGTGAAATTTATTCAAGCCAAGGTGGGTAATTAACAGTTAGGTAACCGCAACGCGTAAAGTTATGCCGTTCCATTTTTAAACGGATAAATAGACATATGTCACTCTCATTAAAGAGCCTTACCACAAAAGGGTATTCTAACGCAAAATGGAACTTGAACCAACCATAATTATCTCGGCTCTTGAGGAACAAAACGGTACTCGACCAGCCCGACCTTTATCTGCCGTTCCAGTTACGTCTGGCTATCCGATAGGCCAGATTGCAGGCGATCTGCGCTTGTGCAGGCTAACGGGATATATTCATTTACAATTACCATTATGAATATCCGGATAGAAAGTCTCGATTCTATAAACTCATGAAATATTCAATTGTATGAAAAATTCGACGCCGCAGAAATCAATGAGACCGCATATCGGAAAATTTAACTTCTAGTCCTGGACGTAGGATTATTGAATACGTATCAAATGGTTTTTGTTTCATCATCTGTGTATTAATGACACGGAGATTCGGAGTTTTATTTTTATTTTATTGGTCTTCTACAAAAGGATTAAACTGAAATATTCGATAGCAGAGAAACTTTAAAAACAAATTACCTTTAAAAACAATTTGATGTTATGATATTGTAAAACAACTGTTAATTTATACAATTTTATTAGGCTTCTTACCCCGTCTTAACGCACATTTCGGCCAACGCTACACTGTGTCAGCAACAGAAGCCCTATCAGAGTTCCAAAGGGCACAACTGAATCAACGAGCTGCAAGGCATCAGTTAGAAAGAGTGGTTGACCTGCAAGCCGGTAAAGGACAGCCTTGGGACCTTGTTGACAGATTTGTAAGTCTTCCTAAGTTCAAGTGTGAAAAGAAATGTAAAAGAATAACGTAACAATCAGAGAGATGAAACAAAGAAGACGAAACATTGGAAATAGACTTTGAAAGTGTGAGGAAAGCAAGGATGCCGGAATGTTTGAAGTGGCATGGATTATAATGTTTACTGCAGGAGATCGAAAGTCAGTGAACCGAATTTGTGTAATGAGAAAGGAATATGTAAAAAGATAATATATGAATTAACTGTGATTTAGTACAAAGAATATAAAGATTGATCGAAAGAATTCAATGTATCTATATAAATAACAATTGAAATTAGAGGTTTTAAAATTCAATGACAGTAAAGATATTTAAAATTGCAAAAAAGACTACTAGGTGTGAGGAATGCGCTTGAATGATGGAAAACAACAAAGAGCGGATTTCTTTAAAGCAATATATATTTTTCTTAAATACTTTTAATTTAGCTTAAAAAATTATGTTCCCAGTCTGCAACTGCTGAATTTAAGCTACCTCTAGTTGTGGTGAGACCAGAATGTGCCGGTATATTACGAGATGTGCCGATGGATGAACCGAAGTTGTCGCCAGCTACACATTCTATCAGCCCTTACTTCATGGAAAACATTGATCCGAACAAGTATATAAAGAAAGGTGAGAAGGAAAAGAAGAAAAAGAAGAACTTTCGCGAATATACCTTTTTTTATTTTAAGGATTTATAAAATATTGGATATCTAATTCGTGTTTCAACCATAATAATTACCGATATATGCACCACATAAGTTTAACAAGTTTTCTTTTAAACAATTGTACCTCTTTATTTAAATATTGACATCAATTTGGCCAATTGTTTTCTTTTTCTAAAATCTGAAGTATGTCATATGTGGCATAGTTATTCCGTATACATTTGTTTAGACATTTTAATATTTTGGGTTCATAATGTCGTATGGAAAAATTCACGCGTCGTTCGTTCGCAACCAAATTTGGGGTTTTAATCCGTCCCAGTCAGTGCGTAAGTTTTTCGATATGTTTGTTTTTAGGACTTCGCTATATATATTTCAAACTGTACTTGTGAAAGTTTTTTTACATCAAGAAACAATAATTTTACAGATTTAACCGTTTATATTTAAAGTGGGTATTATCAATGCACTAACGATTTATTTTTGTTGATAGGTTTTTCCGGTCATGTTCCTTATGGCTTCCAACGTTTTGGCGAGTCTTCAAAGAAGTTAACGAACTCAGCTTTATGTGATTTCTCATCGAATTATAGAAGACGGCAGAGCACTGAGTGGGCACCTGTAAATGTTGTTAAGTAAGTATTATTATTTTAAGCATTATTAACGGATAGGAAATTAAATTTTTAATAAAGAATGTTTTATATTTTTAAAATAAAAGTTCCTATAAGAAGATCAGTAATGTTGATTATTAATTTCGTACCAATATCAAGGAATTTGCATTTTTAAACATTGACTGCTTTTTTCTTTATCTGTTGTTTCGACGTCTTGACGTTTGACATTAACATGCCTAAATTTTGTTATAATTCCGTGTGTGTGTAATAAAAGATTTGCAAAATGGCAAAGAAAAAACCAATGTCCCATCTCTCGAAAGAGGAGAAAATGGTGATGGTTATATCAGAGATAATACAAGAGCTGCTGGTCGCACATCGTCAGGGCAAGGATGTTAACCTCAACAAGATGAAAACGAGGATATCTTCTAAGTATGGTCTGGGTACTTCACCACGATTGGTTGATATCATCGCTGCAGTACCTGCCGATGCTAAAGCTATTTTGTTGCCAAAATTGAAGGCTAAACCTATTCGTACGGCGTCAGGAATTGCTGTTGTCGCTGTTATGTGTAAGCCTCATCGTTGCCCTCATATAAATTTCACTGGCAATATCTGCGTGTATTGTCCCGGTGGACCGGATTCGGATTTCGAATATTCCACTCAAAGTTACACTGGTTACGAGCCGACATCTATGAGGGCCATAAGAGCCAGGTACAATCCTTACTTGCAAACTAGACACAGAGTAGAACAGTTGAAGCAGTTGGGCCATAGTGTTGATAAGGTGGAATTTATTGTTATGGGCGGCACTTTCATGAGTCTTCCTGAAGATTATAGAGACTACTTTATAAGGTAAGTTGCTATTAGTTGAAGTTTTTAATGCATTATTAAGTTTGCACCTTGACCTTCAAAATATTCATATTATGAATCTTTGTATTGTAATCAATTCTGATCAGTATTAAAGTATGATTAGATATGTAAGACAATAAAGTGACATATTCTGATGATAATTTTAATTATATTCAGAAATGGTACATTATATAACTAATAAGCTCTCTTCCTCTTTTTTTGATTGCTTCATTGGTTGAGTAGTTGCAAGTGTGACTACTGAGAGAGCGGTTTGGGATTCAATACCTGAATGGTGTATTATTGCATGTTTCTAACTTGTCTTTAGTCGCCAAATTGCAACCCCGAGCCTAATTCTGTGCCCTACTGTATTTCTTAAAATAACCGATGCTATCTATTTTTCTCATTCTGAATCCTTTTGGAACAAGATATTGAAAAAAGAAGAAAGAAGAAGCAGGCTCAAATCCCAACTGAGATTTGAGCCCGCTGTTTGTCTATACGCCCATAGTTATGTAAGACCCTTGCCTGAGAAACATAGATAGCTATTCTCCATTTATATTTCAACTAAACAAATGCCGAACTAAATTATTGATGATTTACAAAATTTTCAGAAATTTACATGATGCACTATCTGGTCATACGTCAAGCTGTGTCGCTGAAGCTGTAAAGTACTCTGAAAAGTCAAAAACAAAGTGCATCGGAATTACTATAGAGACACGGCCAGACTACTGTTTGCAAAGGCATATGAGTGATATGCTGAACTATGGGTGTACTAGGTAAACTCCAAATCTATATATTTTATAGAACCGAAACTGACCATTGTCTGTATATAGCTAATACTATATTATTAACACAATTGAAACCAAAGCAATGATTTTTAGAATTTGTCTGTTTATCTGTGTTTGTGCATAACAATTTACAAAATGACTAAACTGATGAGGCTCTGATGTTCACTAATGTACTGTGGTAAGCTTTATTTAACTTCTACAAATCAAATCAAAAAGATAATATGTCAATTTGAAGGACATCATTGTACATGTATTAGAATAAAAACGAAAGTACTGTTTATTTGATTAGGCTAAAACTTTAGTTATCGTCTGTAAAACTATGATGATTGAATATGTACAATGTGCACATTTAGATGGGATAGGGTTTTTGTATTTCATTTTGGTGATAAATATTTTCTTTGAGAAACATTAACACTGGTAATTATGAATGCATTTGAAGTAATGAATAATGTAATTGCAGTTTGTTGAATATTCCTGCAGGCTTGAAATAGGTGTGCAGTCAGTTTATGAGGATATCGCCCGAGACACAAACAGGGGACACACTGTGAAAGCTGTTTGTGAAAACTTCAATCTTGCAAAGGATGCTGGCTTTAAGGTAAGTGTTTAATTCTTGTTACCTGTTGTTTTTAATATTTTTTTTTTAATATGCCTCATTTTACTTTCTGAATGTTTAGTAAAAGATTTAGTGATTTGTAACAGAGACTATCTGATATTAACAAAATATATAAGGCACAGGGAAGAAAACATAATATATATTGAAGCCAAAAACCTTACATTAAAGGAAAATATCACTATATTTTTATTAATATGTGGACCAAGTTCCAAAGAAGTAAAAGTAAAAAAATTTGATCAAAATCTTTCCAATAGTTTTTTTGTGATGTGTACTCAATTAATTTGTACCCTTATTAATTAATTTGTATAAATTACGATGCCACTTGGAGTAGGTTTCTGTATTCATGAAAATTACTTTTCAGATTGTGGCTCACATGATGCCTGATTTACCTAATGTTGACTTTGAGAGGGATGTCGAACAGTTTATAGAGTTCTTTGAAAACCCAGCATTTAGAGTAGATGGACTCAAAATATATCCAACTCTGGTAATCCGAGGCACTGGCTTGTATGAATTGTGGAAAACAGGGAGATACAGAAGTTATCCACCATCCACATTGGTTGATTTGATTGCAAAGATTTTAGCCCTGATTCCTCCTTGGACCAGAGTCTACAGGTACATTGTTTTTTTATAGTTAGTATGTGAAAGATCATTGTTAAATGTTAGGTGTAATAAACATATTAATTATTATTTGTAAAATATTAATTAGTTACTTACAATGAAGTTGTATAAAATATTTAAATTTCAGAGTTCAAAGAGATATCCCAATGCCACTTGTATCATCAGGAGTTGAGCATGGCAATTTGAGGGAGCTGGCTTTGGCCAGAATGGCTGATTTAGGAACAGACTGCAGGGATGTCAGGACTAGGGAAGTTGGTATTCAGGAGATTCATAACAAAGTTAGACCATATGAGGTAATTACACTGATATTATTCTCTACTAATATGTAAAGTTTTTGACATTTTTTAATCATTAATCACACCTGTATTGGAATATGCATCACAGTTGTATTTTCAGTTAACATGTGAAATGTCAAGTGGTAGTGTATACAGTGTTCAGGTTGAAAGAGATACATTAGTAAAATTGTATATTTTCTGGTGAACAGTACAGTATTTTAGCAAATTGCATAATGATTCATTGATAGCTCTTCATTATAAGAAATGGTTTTAAATTCAACTGCTAAGACCTAATGCTTTGGTACTTTTATTGTCAATACCCCTGTGTAATGGACTAGTTGAATAAAAAGAAAAAAAACCGAATTTGACTGGAGTATAATTGTGTCCAATATTATAGATGCCTGTTGCAGATATCGACATTACAAATATTAGATTGTTTCAGGTGGAGCTCATTAGGCGTGATTATATGGCTAACGGTGGTTGGGAAACATTCCTCTCGTACGAGGACCCAGATCAGGATATCTTGGTTGGTCTCTTAAGGTTAAGAAAGTGTGCAGCAGACACATACAGACCTGAGTTGAAACCTGGACCAAAATCCGACTTTAAGCAATGCAGTATTGTTAGGGAACTTCACGTCTATGGATCAGTTGTCCCTGTGAGTATTCCTTTGTAGTCTAGGATCCCATCTAAGATCGACTTTCAATTAATTAGAGGTTAGTCGCAAAAGAACGATATGAGTATTTAAATAATTATTTCAGGTGAACGCTCGTGATCCAACTAAGTTCCAGCATCAGGGGTTCGGTATGCTCCTTATGGAAGAGGCGGAACGCATAGCGCGTGCAGAACACGGGTCCGACAAAATGGCTGTTATATCGGGAGTCGGCACCAGGAATTATTATGCCAAGATCGGGTACCATCTCGAAGGGCCCTACATGGTCAAGATGCTTACATGATCTGTACACGTTCAACATGGTACACGCGTCGAGCGCGTTAATTGCGAGATTCGTGTGTGATCAATAAAGATATTTTGTGACTTGAGGTTTTTTTTATTTTATCTTTTATTATTCAGCATCTAAGACGTGACTGGTTAAATGGTGAAAATACGGTAAACTGGTTAATAAGCACACGTACATAGTATAATGTGGGTTGTTTTATTTCTGTATTGCAGTTACATAAAATAAATATTCTGTACCTATATTAAAACTAAGGTAAAAAAAAAACTAATGAAGGAAGTTATCAAAATACGTCTATGGAAGCACGGGCAGCAAAATGTTTTACCAAGAAATTTAAATTAGCGCCATCTAAGTATTTAGTAATTTTTAAAGATTTTAGTGAAGATCTAAATTTTAAACAGCCGTAACAATTACACGACTCTACTTGCATTACCTTTTAAATTTCCCACAATTTCCTTAGCTCTCCGTAAGTTTTTATCTTGTCATCTCTTTCAGACCAGACCCACCGCTTTCGATCAATCCCACGGAGATATACCACAAGCACGTTGGAATGTTGCCCAATTATGCTGGTCATGTGCCGGGTACCGTGTTTAGGTAATGTATTATAATTAAATTGTTTTATGCCCAGTTATTGTACGACAGGCGAAGGATTGTTTTAACATATGCAGGTATTTTGTATGCCATATGCCAACAAAACTGAAATCATAACAGTGCATAGATCCAAATTCTTGATAAAATCTGAAAGATACAGGAATTCCTAGACATTCACTTTTAAATACAAACTGGTTAATGGCAATATATTTTTTTAGATTCGGCAAGACTTATGGCAATGATACAAGAGACGCGAAGAGGTGGTTACGTGGAGATTTTATTTCCTAAATGTCTATGAAATCTCTGAAATTACTTACAAATTTTATAAGTAATATGAAATTTTGGTCAAAATCAAGTTTCTGTGATTGATTAAAATAAAGATATTGAAAGTAAAATAAAAAGAAACTAAGTTTGTTACTATACTGTTTTATTTTAACGATTTGCTTGGGTAAATCAACAAATATATGATGTATAACCTGTATATAACAATATGTGCTCACCACGTACACTAAGTTTGAATTAAATCCAATATATAATACAAAAAAATATATAAAAAGTAAATGTTAAAACCATTTAGCGACTTAAAATGTGTTTGTCATCGACACGCTAAGAAGAAGAAGAATGTTAATTTTATATAACACGAGTTTTGTCTTCTGCTAATACTAAAAAAATTGGTCGTTTTGAGTGAGTTCTCGTATTTTAACTAACCCGGTAATCGTATGATCTTTATAAAACTAGAAAATAACAAAAAATGCAATGATCATTATTATGTTTTGCAGCCCTAGTAATTGGATTGATTACAATCTCTATACAGCAACATCGTTTAGAAACTACTTACAGCAAGGAAGATAGAGTATTCCTTGAAGGTTTATCGGACCATTCGGGTTTTGATTTGACAGAGGGGATGACAGGTACATTCTAGATATTGTACGGGTTCTTTGTCAAAACTGTATGCTGGCCGAAGGTCGAATTATTCTACAATGTTAAAGCCTCTTTAGATCAAGTCTTATATTTTTTAATATTATAATACAATAGATATTAGGTCTGTATATGTATAATAAAGCTTGTTATTGTTTGTAAAATTTAATAAGAGTGTGGTTATAACATACTTTAGGTTATATTAAACTTTCTATTGGCTACTTTTGTAAAATACATTCCCATACAAAGTTTTCAGTAAATACAAAAATAAATGAGTTGCTGATATATCATTATATGCTGATATATTTTTATATAATTTATAAAACGATATATTGATTTACTTCTTCTTAGCGTTCCATTCTTTTAGCAGCTTTTCAGTGAGAGCGAGGTTTTCGTCTTTCTGTAATTGAAGGTACGACATTTAAGATTTAACTTTAATTTCCTGCTACAAAATTGACAAAATCAATATACATTTATGAGATAGATAGAAAATGTTTCTAAAAACATCTTAATATAGAAGTGATAAAGAAAATTGAATTTGGGTTTTTGACGATTAAAGGAAAAATTACTTTTACAAAATAAGCAAAAAAAAATTCAAAAAACAAAGTTTCTTGTGAATACAAAATATTCGACGATGCTTCTTTACATAAGGTTATCTTCATCATCATCAATCTGTTCATCGTTCTACCGATACACGTTTCTCTAAGTGAAACTTAAAGTTAATAGTCTCATACGCTATCCAAGTGCGGGTGCAGACGTCACAACTCACACACCTTAGAGATAGTTCTAGGAAATTGTAAGATATGCATGTTTTTTACCTTGATGAAGCAGAACCGGACAAAGCTCTCGCCCAGATGCTTGTGCGGCTCGGAGTAGAACGCAGTGGGCGGTATGGTCAACACGCCCGCCTCCTTCGCGAATTTTTTTGTGAATTTGTAGTCCTTGTACTTGTCTGGCTCGTCTTTCAAATCTATTTTGCTTTCTGGATAATTAGTTTTTGTAAATTATTTATTAAAGCATTTACGATTTTTTTTATTACACACACACATGCGCACGCGCGCACGTATACGATGTATGTACACATGGAGAATTTCCATTGCCAATTATGATCAAATGTACTATAATTGTATTTCTTTTATCATCACTCACCTAAATTGGTCCAGTCGGCGACGATAAAGTAACCTCCTTCAGGTATGGTGGGGTTGAAGCCATTCTCCTTTAATACCTTGACCAGGTAGTCCCGTTTGGCTATCAGCTCACGGGCCAGGGAGAAGAAGTAACAATCGGGCGTGTTGTAACGAGCCAACTCGTATTCGAACGAACGTGCAACCGCTTCCTGTGAACATATCGTTTGGTTGACGGTTACATTTACTGTGTTGCTTGCCACACCGTAGCAGGTGGAAAAGTTTAGGAAGGATATTTATCGATATTTGAAGAACGTTTTTGCAGTGTAATAAAGTAAGTGCATATTTAGTATGTATGTTTCTCGGCAGCGTGGTTAACGTGTCGTATGCTATAGGTACTCATTTTGGGATCAGATTGGCCGAATCTTATTTGGCTGAATGCGGAGTTGTACCTACTCAAAATATTACTAATTAAAAAAACAATTATTTCTGATAAATAAATAGGATATTAAAATATTAGGACTATAACCTGCACTGGAGTACAGCACGTGTACACGCAGTTCTGGTGCACGACCTGCAGGTGCCGCATGAGGTCGCGGGGCCCGTAAGCCCAGCCTATCTTCCAGCCAGTTACCGAGAACGTCTTACCCGCTGACCCCACTGTTATGGTACGCTCCCACATGTCTGGCAACGTCGCTAGAAATAAACATATTGATTACAGTAAATATTCTTACCTTCTGTTATCCCTGATTTCCGTTCGGGTGTCTCAATAAAACCACGGAATCTTAATAAAATTTTATTCTTTTTTCATCCTGGATGATGAATTTAATGACCATCAATACGCTTAGTCAGATTTTAATATGTTTTCGATAATTAGCATCTGGTATAATCTTAAAGTCTCGTTGGTCGAGTGGTTGCAAGAGCGACTGCCGATCGGGAGGTCCTGGGTTCAAATCCCGGGTCGGATGCTATTGGATTTTTCTAATTTAGAATTTCTAGTAGTGACTCGGAGTCTGGAATTGTGCCCGATGTATGGCAATAGACTCACCACCTATTCCATGGGACTTTAACGTAACTGGTGAAACGTGGGAGTGTACTAAACTCCTCTGCCTACCCCTTCGGGGATGACAGGCGTGATGTTACTTTTTATGTTTTTTTCCGTAGATATTAAGTTTGTGATAAAAAACTTATCACTGCACATATACAGAAGCTTGAACAAACGCAAACGTCACCTGCTTACACACCGTCGCTGGCTTAACTTATTTGATGTTCCAAAGTCAATTCTCTGAAGTGATGATAGAATTTATAGACATATTGATTTGTAAATAGGTAACAAAACATCACGCGTATATTTTCCCGAGGAAGTTGACAGGGAGCGAAGTACATTCCCACGATTCACAATTTATTTTATACGTCCCACCATATAATAGGAACATCGGTGTTTGTCTGTCAATTTAATTTTTCTACTGATATTGACTGCCTCGTTGGTCGAGCGGTTGCAAGTGGGACTGCCGATCGGGAGGACCTGGGTTCAAATCCCGGGTCGGGTGCTATTGAAATTTTCTAAATTAGAATTTCTGGTAGTAGCTCATAGTCTGGATCGGTGCCCGGTATATGTAAATAGGCTCACCACCTATTCCGTATGACTTAGTAACTAGTGAAACGTGGGAGTGTACTTCACTTCTCTGCCTATGCCTTCGGAAATGACAGCTAGGCGTGATGTTACGTTACGTACGTTTGTGTTAAAAGAAGTATGTCAGCTTTCTAAGGGATAATATCTCTAATATTTGACACTTTTTGGTCCTTGCCTGCACCGCGAGTGATCTGGCGTGACGATAATCATAACGTTTTCAATAGATACCTACATACATAAGTACACAGTTGTTAAAGTACAAATTCAGTGTCTGTACGTCTGAGCAACAGATTCCTATGTAGCAACCGAGTGTGATTTTACACTGTTAGGTGTAAAATCTATAGTCATGTCGCTCATTTGCAACTAGCTAGAGCATTACATGTCAAAAAACTATCTTTCAGGAAACAGTTAAAGTTTGAAATCATAATTAGTCTATGGCTAATATAACATTATATGACTTATAGACTATTCTATGATATATAATTATTATAATACTCATACAATAATTATGATTACAAACTTTCTGAACTATTTTCTGAATGATAGTGTTTTTGAGATTTAGTAGCAAATGAGTGATGTTCTTTCTATCAATTATTTTTTTCAATTAAAATTGTTCATGATGGCCTCGTTGGTCGAGTGGTTGTAGGCGCGTGCAAATCGTAAGGTTCGGGGTTCGGTTTACTGGTTTAGGTACTATCGGGTTTTAATAAGTTAAAAATGCTAATATCTAGTATCACGGAGTCTGGATTAGGCCCGGTATACTGCAATAAGCTCACCACCCGTTCTATGTCGGGAAATTGAACGCAATTGGTGAAACGGTGGAGTGTACTACACTCCTCTGCCTAATGCTTCGGGAACTACGGCGTGATGTTACGTTACATTATAAATAAAAAGTCATATACATAAGTGTCATCTTTATTGAACTGATATGAATCAGTGAATAAAATTATTATTACTATGTCAATTGATATAAAAGAACTTAATTATCACTATATCATGTTGTACAGGATTTCTATACTCAGAACTGTTGGTAGAAAAATGCTGAATTTGTGTGTGAAAGCAATGCTTATATTTCATCAAAGTGTCACTTGAGGTATTTTGTTTATTAAAATATTTACACACCTTAGAATAACCTGTAATATTGTTTGAGCTGTATCAGCCCTGGCAAGAAGCAGTTGCTCAACATGGCAGTATATGACCACAAACCTTCTTACACGAAGGTTGTGTCTCTACATAGAAACATGAAAGGGTCGATGACGAATTTCTATTTTAATCACCAACAAGAATTACATGTCACAAGATTCATTGCATTAGCGAGTTATATTAGATATCTTATTAAACACAACTCATACTACCTTCAATTTATGCCATCCAATATTTTTCAAACTTACAAAAAACTATCATCAGTTTATTCCACAGATTTCGTTCGCCAATCATAGCTGTATAATGTTTAATATTTCACTCTCTATCTAACATGGAAATAAATATGCATAATGGATATAGAGGCATTTGTTAACTTGGTAATCAAACACTTTAAGTATAATTTTAATATGATTTAAACATAATTTTGACAGCCCATAAATGTTCCAAAACTTAACCAGAATCTTTTTTAGACTAATTATTACAGACTTAGCACCGTAGTTTCCAACAGTAAAGATCAGGAAACAGAGGAAAGGATAAAAGATACTCTTAAGTTGATAGAGGATTGAGCCTGTGAAGATTCCAAAATGTGAAGTGATCTCTTGGTCCATCTGTTCCATTTTCTAAAATCAGCTGCTGGCCGATATTGATGAGATTTTCTATAACGATAATTCTTATTTCGAAGAAAGGCATAGATTACTTTTTGTTTTATCTGCCCTAAGGAACGTCGCGGCAACAATTAGTAATAAATTGAAATTGACCAGCGTGGTAGACTGGCCTTAAGCCAGCAGCAGAACGAATAAAGGTTTGATGAAGATGATGAGGTCGTATTTGTGGGCATTGAATGAGTCGATACGATTTTTCGACTTTCGCCCTAAAAGAGTTTAGGCAATCTAATCAGTTCTATATACTGTTTCACGTAATTTCTCTTGCGATTCGAATTTCGATTACCGCCTCCAGCATCTCGCTACAATCGTCCACATCTCCAAAGGCACCGGTAAACTAAATAGCATCAAACCGGACGTGGAATTTAGTTTGATTATTATTATCATCAGCCTGTAAAGCCCACTACTGGACATGGTCCTCCCCTGAGGAGTTTTTGCCTATAATTTTCACATTGGGCATGCGTGCCGCACCTTGCCGCCATTTGCCAGCACCGGGTTTAGTCGCCTCGTAAGACACCCTGGTATTCTGCATGAAATCGGAGAAAGTATTTTTTCTGCGCCCCGACACGAATAATCACAGTCATTTTCCTGTGTCATATTGAATCTCGTAATGTCAAACTAAGCAGTTATCGGATCCAACGTCATCGGAAACCGGCAGTGTGATGACAGCAAACGATATCGTCGCCATACATTTGATAAGTCGGACTGTCGCGCGGATATTACAGTTTCATGCATGTATTTAACAATAGGTATTATTGTTTGAATCCATCTTTAGTTATTTTTTCTACACGCACTAGAGCTATGCATTCTATTTAAATTCTTCGAATAACCGGAAAAAATATATTTTTATGTATACATACTGAACCCCTGGTTCTATACGGAAATCTATAGATCCAGGGGTTCAGTCAGGGGGTCCAGTGGCCGCGGGTTCGATCCTCTGGACGGGCAAATTAGTATTGGGTTTTCTTACTTGAATTTTCCAGAAGTACGAATCCTGAATACGTATGACAAAAATTTTGAAAAGTGTGAGTATTACGCTCCTTTGCCTACCCCTTCGGGTAAATACAGGTGTGGTGTTATTTATTCTATGTAGGTATAATGTAATGTATATATAAACTTACGAGTACATACATTCATTTAACAATATTTGAAGATCACCACTGATTCCACACAGATACATTTCATTTCAGATATCTTGTTTGATCAACTGGCTATAGTCGTGAATAATATTGTTATTTCTGTGAGTCACCATAATATACAGTACATGATTAACCATGGTTTATATACCTACAGGTATAATGACCAAATATGACTTTCATTGAGTGTATGTATATACCTTATAATGAATAAAAGAATTTGAATTTGAAT
>DWME01005088.1:0-15392 GCA_018244795.1 Parelbella ahira ahira | reverse complement strand
AAGTAGCGAAAACTTTTTTGTTTATCTTTCAGCCTTCCATTCTTTACTTATGGTTCAAATCCTGCCACTGTCATGTTACAAAATGAAGTGCTTTTGTAAGATTTCTCGACACATTGTAATAATTATTTATCAGAGTAACATCACGCCTGTAAGGTGTATTACATATCTAAGAAGAGGAACATTATTTAGTACTTTTAAGGCTTTGTTAATTAAGTTATTCAAATTAGCTAAATCTGTTTTACTTGGTATACAGGACGCAGACGACCTACCGTTTAAACGTGGGGACCGACTGATGGTCATCAACCGTGACGAGGAGCAGTGGTGGACGGCGAGGAACTGCGCTGGCAACACTGGCTCCATACCGGTGCCATATGTACAGAGGGTACGTGAACTGATGATCTTAAATCGTTTGAACTATCCATCCGTGGATAGCAATATTGCCTCCATACCGGCGCCCCACGTACAGGTAGGTAAAGTACAGACATGTAAACTTCACACTAAGGATTGCTTGCGATTCGCTACTAAACCCGTTCCCGGGTGATAAGTGGGTTATACTTTACCTTCCTTCTTTATTAGATCGTGTATTTTGTGAAATCAAATGCTACTTGCAGTAGCAGGGTGTGAAAACTTTGTGAGGAAACCGATACACGTTAGAATTTCCTGATATTGTCTGAGGCGTGCGAAGGCATATGACAGTGTGCAGTGTGATAGATTTTAGCCTTCTTGTAGATATGAATTGTACCATTAAAAATAACATACTTGCATTTACAATTAGGCATAAAAGGCAATAAATTTTAATGACAATATATTATAATGTAAGTCGTTTATTTCCATTTCAGCTCCTGGACCCAGCAGGAGTGCCATACCCTCCCTCGGAGGCGCTCAGACAGCTGGGCGACCCGCCCAGCCCGCCCAACAACAAGCATCAACAACAACGGACTAACATGCAGGTAAGCACCGATGACTTTCAAGACCAGTGATCGCACTCCTTCCGAGTTCCACACGAGTTTCCTTTTTTTTGGAAGAATAGCATATTATACATTTGAAGAATTGTATAGATTTGTCCAAAACACTATTGCTTCCTCCGTTTTTTGACAAAGCCATTTCTCTATTTGATCATAATTGCAGTCACTGCAAAGTGTATTTAGATTTGATATACCTTCCTACAGTTCTCATGAGTTATGACGTCACATGTCACGATATCGCCTTGTACATTTTTATATTATGTGCGTAACGTTTGGTATCTTTATTGCTTATAAATATTTATTGCCAAATAATATACATATAGGTTTGCCTGAAAGTGAGATTCCAAATAGTATTGAACGTAGCCGGGAACGAGCGACAGCTAAGATGTGATTTGTTTGATTTTTCACGTTGTTTATGGTACCTTTAACTACATTATTGTATTTATGAACTCGCCCATTGGTAACGGTAGTAAGTGTAGTCGGCGGGGCGAGCAGTAAATATTTCATAGATGAACAAATACTATATAGCGATGAGATACGTCATGTACAAGTAATTAGTTCCCTTGCTTCCCGCAGCGCGCGCTGCCGGCGCTGGCGCGCGTGCGGCAGAGCCGCGTGCCCAACGCGTACGACCGCACCGCGCTGCGCCTGCAGGAGGGCGACATCGTCAAGGTACTACCTCGCACATATTCATTCTACTGCTCGATACTATTACTGAGCTTTTGTGACGTGAAATTCCCAGTAGTTCCCACTGAGCCGGCACTTGTGACCGGTGGATGACAATAGGCTCGCCACCTGTTACGTGGGATGAATGAGGTTACAGGTGAAGCGTGGGGGTACTATACTGCTACACATGATGATGCTATCATGAATAACGGATGGAGGGCATAACGCCGTGTCGCAACGGAAACTCAGAACCAACTGAATCATGTACTCGGCTTTTATATCAATTTTTCTACACCTACTTTGATAGTAGGTGTGTTGCGAACACTTTAATAATAGTATTATTCTTCTTTTTTTAAATTTGCAGGTAACGAAAATGAACATCAACGGCCAATGGGAAGGCGAGCTCAACGGAAAAGTCGGCCATTTCCCCTTCACCTATGTCGAGTTCTTAGAAGACAATGTTGCCAGCTAAACGGGCCTAACGCGACTACCGACCGAACAAGGGAATATCCGGTTCTGTTATAAATTAAACGTACTGAGAAGTAGGAGAAGAATTAAATATGCGTTATACAAATTTTATATTTATTAATCTATTTGAAGGGTGGTGATACGATATGAATCATTTACGACAGATTCAGAAATATTACAGAAATTAAAGTGTGATAATTGTTGTCACGATGACGAAAGAAAGTCTTCTTTTAGAAAATGTTTCTGTGCTATGTGGACATTCATACCAACGCCAATATCAGAAAACAGTGACTGGAAACGTCAAACATTTAGGAATTTTGGTTTGAGTGATACAAAGAGACACGATGCTGCATTTATATATATATACATATATAACTTTATATATTACACAATACATGTTATATACAACGATATGGATTTTTGTAAACTGTACACAGATGTAGAGATGTTTTTTTTGTAATCTGTACATGGTTTGAGATGTCGAGTTTTGCGCCCACCGATACATTCGGGCTATGCTATTAATCATAAATCATCGTATCGCATAGAATATAATACCCCTTTTTCTCATAACATTCGCCTACAGCATAGAATAAGTAACACATTTCAATGTAATACGTTGTAAGATGTCTTTCGAAGAAGCATGAACTTTGTATAAATGAAATTTATAGGCTTTTTTGAATAGATCTTACGACAATCGTTAGTACTAATATATTGTATACCTTAATCTGTATCCAGTACCATTCACAAATTAAATTATGCTAATCTATATATAATTATTTCTCTCATTCTTAACGCTAGCTATGGATAATAATCATTTTTATATATAGTGTACTAAATTATCTGTCTTCATTTGTTTTTGCACTCCTCTACCCGTAGTGTTGTTCAAAATGTAAAATTGTACTTCAAATGATTTGTTAGCTCATAAAATTAATGGACTGATGTTTGAACAGATTTTATTAATATATATGTAACTATTATCTGATAATCCAGCATGAAGGACCATGGTTTTTTTTTATTTCAAATGCTAACTTCAAATGAAAGTGAAATGTTAAAAATCTGGATCCAGGGTTCAGATTCTCTTTTTCATAAGGTTATATCCTTAAGATTGTAACTAGATCAGAAAAAAAAACAATACATGTTTACATTTGCACATACTATTTGGTGCAGTTAAATTGTAAGTAACGTTAAAATTAACTCGTTTTTAAACTAGTCTATATGACACGTTGTTTTTAAGGTCCTCGTCTCACCGCCGAGTATCAAGTACTACACTATGATAAGGTTTTTCATTGCCGAGACAAGTATAATGTTGTTAATTAATATCAATTCTTTAGAGAAAATTGAAGGCAATTTATGATCTTATGCAACCGCATACAGTAAAACGAATGTACTAACCAGATGAGTATACTGGTTGCTAGGCGAATGTAAAAAATAATTGAGACCGTGAATAGAAACTTTATACTGGTTTGAACTTAATATAGGTCCTTTACTTCCATCAATTTCATCAAAAAATCAATATGGAAAGTAGCACGATGAAGCGATATGACACGCCCCATGGATTTTACCCCCTGATAACCCCCATATTCTAGCTAACTAGATCTGTTAGTCGCTCAGACAGGGTCCGCTACTCGCTCAATCAGTCTTGTGTTCGTTACTCGTTCAGTCAGTATTGTGTCCGTTACTCGCTGAATGAGCTGTGTATCCGTTACTCGCTCTGTGAGCCGTGTGTCCGTTAGTCGCTGGCGGTGAGACGACTCGGCGTTACCTAAAGGAATTGATCGACTACATCGAAACTTGCTGCACTTATTATCATTATTACTATAAATTAAGTAACATAGCGTGTTTCGATCGTGTACTACTGTTGTTGTAAAGGCACGCGTAAGCAATGATTATTATATACAATACTCTACTTTTCCTAGTGGGTACTATGTGAGAATAATAATAACTTGATTGGTGATAGTACCTTTCAAATTGTATTCGTATTTTATATACTCAACGTAACGAAACCTTTTCTACTGACCATTGAAAAAATGATGTAAGATTTTTATTCATCATTTTAATGTACATGCGTTATACTTATGCTGCTGGTATGAAATATTAATGCATTTACTTCAATGAAAGAAAATTAAATCCTCACTGACATTACCCGTTAGAAAATGGTTTTTGGCTTTGTACAGTGAGTTTAATGTCGATTATATACATGTATTTATTGATTGTATTCTTGAAGTTGGCGTCGAATGTGCTCATGATAGCTACTGAAGAAATGTAATGTTTCGACATATTTCTGTTGTTATTTTTGAGATAATTCCTGTTATGAAAAAATATACCCATTATCACACATTATGTATCCCGCTAAAAGTATAGAATTTTATATATTTCAAGTAAATAGCAAGAAGGATATTACAAATTTTGCATTCAAGTATTCTCATAGAGCGTGTTACAGTATGTGTAAAAGTGAATAACTTGAGAGCATTTAATAAAAAAAAATGCAAATATTGTCAGTGTATATAATCGATATTGAATTATTTCATGTGTAAGGGAATCACGGCTTATGAAAAATGAATTTTCCGACTACACTCCACTACAAGTATGATTACTTCACACGTGTGAACTCAGCTCTATTTTTCCATATGTACACCTGATCTAATGCTGATACTATATATTAAAAAAAATTGTGACTTGTTAACATTCTGTATAAACAGATGTATTTTGTGGGCAAAATGGGTGGAAAAGGTAGTCGGATATGTCCACATGGACTCATATAGTATAGGGATAGTTGCAAATGCAAACATTTACATAAATATTCGATAAGATTTTCATACAAACGCTTTGTTTGAGGCCGATTTTAATCACACATACAAGTTGGAAACAAAGGGCTTCTATTAATATTTAAACATCAAGCGGTCTTGCTTGTGTCACAGAGAAGTAAGAAAATACATAAGAGACCCGATCTTATTCGCTCAATTCTTATTTACAATTACGTGTATATATTTACTTCTATTTTGTTCTTTTATAACTTTGTGGTCATGATCTATCAATAGGAAACAAAGGAATTTCTTTATGAAATAGACATAACTAGTATTGCAAGCAATTTTTATACTTTTTTAACAATTATAGGAATACACAAGATCAAAATTGTAATTTTTCTAAAATAATACTATTAGTAAGATTAATTGTTTCCATTCAATCATTTATTTACTTGTTCACTTATCAAATGTAACATCTATGCACAAATTAATAATGCTTTTGTGATTGTCAAAATGCACATTAAACCTGTAACTTGTGACTAAAATGTGTACCAATTACGAAATGATTCTTCCAAAATATGATAGTCAATATTTTTATAATAATTGCTGGTGCAAAAAAAGTATTTAGTTTTAGTATTATTGTCAGCGCGCTGAGGGAATCGGATCATGTTATAAACAACTCAAATATCGCTTATTACTGTTTTCAGGCTACTAGAGCACAGCCCCAGTCTATTCTGGAATCAACTGCGTGACTTGTCTCAATAAAAATATATAATATACAAAATATATATAATAAGAGAAATATTACAGACAAATCTGCTACCAGGTGGAACTCATTCAATCGTCTATATTCACTATTCAAGAGGTTCTGGGTTCAAATCCTGGGTCGGGTGCTATTGGATTCTTCTAATTTAGAATTTCTAGTAGTGACTCGGAGTCTGGAATCGTGCTCGGTGTATGGCAATAGGCTCACCACCTATTCCATGGGACGTAAACGTAACTGGTGAAACATGGGAGTATCCCACACTCTCTGCCTACCCCTTCGATGATTACAGGCATGATGTTACGTTTTATTGTATTTGGATAGTTAAGAAACGAAGTGAAATATACCTTTGATTGTTCATACCTAGATATACGAATAACATTTATTTATCTACTAAAGCCCACCAAAAATTAAAACAAATTGAAATACTCCTAATAATAATAATAATAATAGTTATTAAATTGCACATAGGCGATTAAGAAATATATATAAACATCATTATTGTACCGTCACGCGAGCTCAAATACCGGGTAGGCAAATAACATGTATTAACATCTCTCAACTTGCAGATATGATATATTTTTGCTACACGCCTCACTTTTACAAACGTATGTGGATACTTTATACATTAATTGTAAATACATAAATCAAATAACATTGATGCAAATTACATATTACCAGCTCAACCCATTTATAGCTCCAGGTATAATAGGATTTTGATTCTCTCTGCTACATAATGTAGTATCCTGGACGGCAGCAACATGTTGAGCAAAAACCCACAAGTCTTGCGATTACCCATAGCTGATGGCCGTTGCAAAAGCTTTACGTTCCCATGGGTCTACGCGCGGTTAGATAATCTGTTCGGCCATGGTGTCCACTTTTACTGGCTGACTTATATTACTACCCAGTTTCCACATTTTGATTTTCGGTATAGTCTTAAACCTTCTCACCCGGAGAGAGGACTCGTCTCTAGCAGTAAAACGATAAGAGTTGTTGATTATAATTATGATAATTACATGAATAGGCTGAAATAGATTGAATGGATACAACAATATATAGATTTTAAATTATTGGTTAAGAAGTCCAGACACTAGTAATGTTTTCATAGATCTGAATGATATCGTGCATTCATATCGTTCGTGAACGATAAATTCACGTGACATTTTCATGCTCGTTATACTCAGTGGTCATCAAGGTATGATGATTTGGTGGAATGACCCACATAGAGGGTCATTTCGTTCGTAATGACAAAAATAATAGTCTAAGGTTCGTTCGGTGGTCGGACCGATGTTACTTCGCAAAAGGACGATTATAACAGAAAGAGTTCAGTAGGTCGAAATGTGTACTCAAATTAACTGTCCCTAATATGACTTATAGTTTCTTCGTTCTAAATTCTAAGAGATTGAACATATGTATATATACAGTAAATACTAAAATAATAAGTAAGTAATGTAAAGGGAAGTATTTGACATTCGATTCTCTCTGCCTACCTCTCAAATGACCTGACGCGAGTGTCTAATTATAATAAAAAAAATATTGTGAAACGCGTATTTGCCTCTATATAGATTGCTATTTTTAGTATTCTGTCGGTAAGCGATTAATAACGATGCAGTCAAGCTTTCAATGGTTGACCGCTAATAGTTTACTTTAGGGGTCAGGTCAAAGATGCCACTAACTGTATTTCTGGTAGCATAACAGACGGATGACTTATTCGACAAAACTCTAAATATTTTCAATATACATTGCCTCAAAATGAACTGTAGAGAATGAAAAAGAGAGGCAGGACAATCGCAATGACATTTTTAACTTAATTGAATTAAAACTAATCTATCGATATGTACACATCAACATGTCTCAAGAACTAAATTTAAAATGTATTTATTATCACAATAAGGCACCGAATCGATGTAGTAACAGCGTTACATGAATTTGAAAACCAAACAAAGAACTCTGCAGTGTTATTTCGTACACGTTCAACGTAGACCCATACAAATTCGTATACATTGCGCAATTACATCATTTCACGTGTTCATTTCGCGCTAATTTTGAACGGTAGTGTAATGTCCGTGTACAATAGCAGCAATGGAACGAATTCCGTTATATATGTCGTTGTATAAATAAGCCGCGATTGGGACACGTAAAGGAAATCGTGACAGAATGCGCTTGTGCACAGATTGCTGCGTTTATAATGATGGGATATGCGGATACATATCGATATTAATTACCGTTTAATCCTTTTAATTGTTTAATTCCGTTCGGTTATTAATTTTGTTTAATTGTGATTTGAGCGATAATAGCAGAAGCAAAAAAGGGAGAAAGAACAAAACGTATAGTAGGAAAAAAAAGAGAAAATACAATAATACTGTGGAGAAAGCATTTTAATACAAGTAAGAAAATGATTGAAATATCATTTTACCTTATAAGCTATGCTTTAGTTTTTTTGGTATTCAACACTATTGTTCTGAAGAATTATTGAAAAATAAATTTAATGAAACGTAACGTAATTAGGTATTTATACAAATAATTTTAAAACTTCTCATGTTTCGTTAAATAGGCAGTTTATTATTTACTACTTCATTTTAAATTAGAAAAGTCAGTTTTTAGAGTAAGTGACAAGCATTACATAGTACAAAAAAAATCATCATAATAAAATTCCTATAAGAAAGTAAAAAAAACTTACACCTAAACTTATACATAAAAAAACCGCTATAGCTTGTCGACATTTTCTGTGGCCAGAGCACGAGTAAACTAATTTTATCGATAACCAAATTTAACGTCATGTACAACACTAGCATCAATGAAACTTACATCAACCTAAGCGTACGCCGTTCGAATCCCAACTAGCGGCTTACGTTCACTATGTTGTGTACACTCGGCGAAATATGACTTGCATTTGTTTGTTTATTCGTTTACACGTTCGTTCACCACTCCTTCATTCACTCGTTCATTCGTTCATTTTTCGTTCAGTGCTTCATTCAATTCAATATGCATTCATTTAATGTATCCTAATAATATATTATGTAAATAGAATAATGTGCGTCACTTTAATATACATATTATATAATATGTATATGTACCTATGTATATATACATATAAAAATACTGCAAAAAATTGTTTTTTTTATCAAAATGATAGGTACATCGTTCGGCCGGTACATCAAGTAATCCTTAAATTTACGCTTCAGTCATGCTTCATCGCAATATGTTTAGTCATGATTTCGATTAGTATTAATTTTTTTATTATTGATTGTACTTAACATAAACATTTTTAAAAGGACATCACTATTCTTAAAAAAATCATCTAAAACACTAATAACATCGAACTTATTTTATGTAAATGTTTAGTAACCTGTTAAATTTTAGCCCCGTAAGTGTAAAACCAAACATTGCCACACAAGAGAGCCGCTGGTAATTGTAAAATCAATGATCATTAATATAATTGCTTCAGCGAGAAGCAGGCGTGACGCTATGTGATCACTTGCAAGAAAACTTTTCTTCAAATGCTCAGAAACAATTTAGTTGACCACGCGACGGAGATATTTAATGAATTGATTTAAGAATGCACAATATCATCAATGCACTGTGAAAAACGATAGTGCTTCCATCTGGTGAGTGTTGCCAACTAGATGACGTTGCTGCTATTCTTTTAACATAAATATTGTGCCACTACCCACATTAAAAAGCGCTCAAATAGGTAAGGCAGTTCAAGTTAAGTTAGGTTAGGTTAGGTTAGATTAGGTTAGGTTTGTTTAGTTACTACTAATTATATCAAGTGTTTGTTACTTATTGAAAGATTCATTCACTTCCGTATTTTCGTATAATTAATATTCATAAAAATAAAGTTTTAATTTGGTATACATAACGAATGTTGCTATGTACATTTGTATGAAGCCCGACGAATGAATTTGTATGAAATATTCCATGAATCATAAGCATAATACGAATATTTTTTAAACACCTGCAGCAGCTTTTAAACACAGCTAACTATTTAAGAAGCATTAAATATACCATTATTTTCAGCCCCTTTTACCGTTCTACTGTTGGACAAAATTCTCTTGCCAATAGCTCGCGATGCTTGCCAAGCCCGGATCTGTACGCTTCACACACCTTAGTCGTTAAATGTACCTCAAACACACATTCAACATGACTATATCAAAAACTATTCGACTTTTAAGAAAATAGGCAACTATGTTTAAGGTGAATATTTATTGAGACTTTTTTAAAATTACATATCTAAGAACATAATGTCAACGTTTCAACTTGTTTACAATCAGTACTGTCCTTCATTCTGTCAAAGTATTGTATACCAACAATGAATACGCTATTTGTATGTTAATTTCCATACATTATTTAATTCCCCAGCAGCACCTCATCAGTAGTCAGCGCACGCATTGAGCGTACACTCCTCTTGCCCTTTCCCAGTACCCATTTTCTAACCTGTGCCCTTTCACGAGTAGTTAATGTTACATTGCAAAATGTTAAAGGATTATGCAATATTATTAAATCATCACGCCAGGTCTCTTGAGGGGTAGGCAGAGAGCAACTAGTGCCAAATATCTCTCTCCTTTCAAACCTGATGTTTCTTCTACATTCATCGCTCTCCTCATACACATACGCCGGTTTCGGGGACTTCCGACTCCCCAATTAGCTGACTCCCCTATCAGTCAATAACTGACCTATTTGGTAGAGATATCAATATTATCATTTTGGAAAATACAACCTTAAAATACCTTGAAGTCCTCCCTCGAGCGTTATGAAAACTACTCAAATTTTTAAAATTTTAGAATCCAAATCTCAAATTCTTGCGTCACTTACAAACGAATGTCTTAACAATCTTAAACTCGCCTATGCCAGTTAGCTTTCATCTGCCTTTTTGTTCTACATCAAGTACCTTACACTTCTATAGTGTCTACATATCGTAATACTCCATGTGTATGAAAGATATTTAATAATATCTTACGGCACCATATTGTAACTATAGTGTATGTTGTAAACTGATTATAAGATTAGCATAACGATCGCTTCGGCGTGGGAAAACCGCCCATTGTAACTCTTATTCATATTGAACAACTTGCAGCGCAGCGTTCGAAAATAGCGGGTACTGGTGTTGGTATTGTTATAACGTCACACCATATCCCTTAGGGGGCAGACAGAGAGCATCGAATGCCAAATATGTATATCTATATATCATATACTAGCTGAGAGCTGGTGTTTTAAACGTGTAATATAATGCGAGTATATAATTTCCAGCACTTTAGTAGACAAAATATTTTTAGTTATTTTCATATGTGGAATTAATATATTATATTGGTTATTGCCGTAGGTACTGCGACGCCCTATAGATATAGATTTGAGCAGAATGTTCAATCATTTTAAGCATTATACGAGTACGTTATCTCATAATCTATTCGTCTAAATAAACATGTTGGAAATGACACATTTTATCTTTATGAAATTGTCTTTAAAATAGAATAACTTTCGTTTGTAATTGTGAATATGCTATGCCTTAAAATAACGCTCGTCAAACATATTTAAATTTTTAATCAATTTATGCCTGAATCACGTTTTAATTTTCAATACATTTTACCCTGAACCTGCAACATATAAAAGATTTTTTCAAATCCGTCCAGTAGTTTCAGAAATTAATGCAAACACATAAGCAATATACTTTGAGCTTTGTTATATTAATATAGTTCCTTTTCGTCCTCAGTGAGGACCGGAGTCCAACCGTGAAACAACAAGAATGGTCAATAATGTTGATGTTGATCATGAAACGTTTATCGATAATCTTTTTACTAGTATTTGTCATTCGTGAGGACATTGAGCAATCAATTAGCAATTTCACAGTCAAATGTGTGGCCTTCATTTTACAAGCCGAGTCAATGGAAAACAAAATTTAAAAAAATAATTATATATCGTTCGTTCACTGTTCAGTGTTCAATGTTCACTGTCAGTGCACACTCATTGAACGATGAAAAATGAAATGTTTTAATGTCTGTTTTGTTACAATGTAACGAGGGGTGTTTCCAATGTAACACGTGTTAAATTGAAACACGTCAGACATTCTAACACAACACCTTAACACGTCTGGTAAACAACACACGTTGTATTGTAACCGGTTGATTGACGTGTTTATAGATTCATTTATAAATTTTATTAGCACTTTGAGACTTAGAATTAGAAACAAAGCTGTGATCAAAACATTGCTTCACTCTGTGTCCGTGAGTCCCGAGTGTTTGTGTGTATAGTATAGGTACACTAGCAAATTTCGCAAAAATGTACACAAGTACTTGATCGGTCTAGAGACTAAACGTAAACAATTGAGTTCAGCTATTATTTCTTAAAAAAATTTTTTCATCATCCATATTCATCCCATTAAATAGTGATCAAACTATTAAACGTAACAGCGCACCTGTAATCCGCGAAGACATAAGCAGAAGAGTGTAGCGCACTCCCACGTCACCAGTTACGTTTACGTCCCATCTTGGTATAGGTGGTGAGCCTGTTCTCATATACCAGGCACAGATCCAGACCCCGAGTCACAACAAATTTCGATTAGAAGTTAGAAAAATCCAATAGTACACGGGACTTTTTTTATTTAAATATCTTTTATTTCGGTTGCTTTTATTAATACTTTATTGCTAGATTACCACGTTGTGTTTCTTTTTACCTTTGAAAGATTACATTAACTAGAAACTTATCGTTAGTTGTAAATATAAAAAAAAATTAACAGTAAAAAATTGTGTCGCTAAAATAATCTCTCTAAAGAATTATCCACCAGATTGCATAACAAAATAGTCGAAGATATCTATAAAAAACTTGTTTACTACATTAGTTAATAAATAATCCGTGACCAGTAAAATTCCAGGGATTAAAATGGCTTTGAAATATTTGAAAAAGATTAAAGTTTAGGCACCTTGGCCTTTTAACTCTGATCGGTGTTGCACTTCCAAATGATAAAATAATGATGAAATACATAAAGGACAAGATTACTGTTGCGTGAATTTCTCAGTTAAATATCAAGTTATTTCAGAAGTTTGCATTTTCAATGCAGAGGTATTTTTTGTCAGAAAATTTATCTCAAACGTCGTTAATCGGAGCGCAACTTACACAAGAGATAAGTACATACAAATTTTATACACAGAATGTGAATATAACCCCCACTACCCACTTTCATTTGTCTTCTATCAAGCACTATGAGGCTACAATCTTTAAATAACATTTTTGCGAATACATTACTAATATAATTATATTTACGCCTGTACTTTTGCTATAGGCCTGTGTGATCCATATATATTTATACATACACGATTTAGAATGAATTACAATGTAATCAGATAACAACTGTTTTACTATAATAAAACTTAACATCACGTCACGCCTGTAATCCCCGAAGGGGTAAGCAGAGGAGTGTAGTACTCCCACGTTTTACAAGTCATGTTATACGTTATACGTAGACAATAGGGGGTGAGCCCATTACCAAGCACTATAATAGAGGGTAAAATATAAATTGAGTAGTCGTGGGCGAATTCGAACCTCCTACCATTTACGAATCAGGATCATGAGCTGAAGTAGCTGTGATTTAGTAATAATGACACCTGTTTATTATCATCAACATCGACATCATCATTATCATCGTCATCCTCAACCCTCAGTTCCATTATTGGTTGCGTCTCATTTCCGAATATGAATGATTTAAGGCGACGGCGTACCGCAATAGCTAGATACAATTTGGCAAACGAGCAGCTGTTCATAGAACCGTACACGGATCGCTTAACGAGGGAGAAACAAGCACAATATAGCGTTGTTACGATAACGAAGATCAGGCTACTACGTTCACGCTCTGCTAACTCCAAATTACGATATAATTTTCACTTTTAACAAAAAGGGAAAGCACACGAAAATGACCGCAACGACCATGTTCATTACATTAATGTATTTAAATCTTAGCTTCTGTTACTCCTCCCTGTTTGGAATATTAAAATACTAAAACATATTTTTCGATTCAGTATGGTTTAGTTCCAAGACATTCCAAGCGTAACGATATAGTAGTAATACCATTTAATAACAGAAATTGTATATTTTTATTAGCAAAATAAAATCATTAGTAACAGGTAAACGTACATAGATAAGACGAATGATTAAACACCGACTCATAGGTCCGTCAAGCTCTCCGCAATGGATCAATGATTCGACTGATACACGGTGGGGGCGGTTCCCGATCATATTACCGCGTCTGGACTGTGTGTCGCCCCTACCTATTTATATAAACTATTTATAATTATTTGACTGCCTCGTTGGTAGAGTGGTTGCAAGCGCGACTGCCGATCGAGAGGTCCTGGGCTCAAATCCCGGGTCGGGTGCTACTGGATTTTTCTAATATAGAATGTCTAGTAGTGTCTCGAAGTTTGAAATTGTGCCCGGTGTATGGTAATAGGCTCACCACCTATTCCATGGGACTTGAATGTAACTGGTGAAACGTGGGAGAGTACTACACTCCTCTGCCTACCCCTTCCGGGTTTTAGAGGCTTGATGTTACGTTTTCATTATCAAACCATGCGAATTTAATTCTGATGTAGTATCGAGTGCAACAGAACAAATGCTGTTCCGAAGCGATATGACGCCTTTTATGGGGGACAATTGTATTCCCAAAGCGCTGGCGTTGTATTCGTGTTAAAATACATCGCCATTCGAGGTTTTATGTCTCTGAACAGCAAAATATACATATGTATATATTTATGTACCTACACATGTCATATCATCATCATCAGCCTATCTCAGTCCACTGCTGGACATAGGCCTCCCCCAATGAGCGCCATCGCCAACTTATACTATGTCTTTATAATGCTACATACCTACATTTACCATAACAAGCTATAGTTATACTATCTCTATAACATCTTATACCATCCACAGAACTTCACGCCATCCTAACAATGAAATCGGATTACAATTTAAAGATTCACCTTGATATCTTGTAATGTGCGATATTCGTACTGATCTTGACACACATACCTTTAAGCTTATTTATTACGTGAGCCGGCGTGAAGCGTTAACAGAATTACATAAGTATTATAAAATTCTTTAACGTCTTCACTTTCTTTTAGTATGTTTTAAATATCCTCATGATCACATCTAACGGTGAAAAATTAGAAGATAACAATCATCATCAACGCTTTTTAGCATTCCGCTGTTGGACACAGGTGTGCTCTCGGTGTGAGAAGGTTTAAGGCCATAGTCTGCCACGCTGACCCCAAATGCAAATAAGAACTCGCAACTTAACGTATGTGAAAAAAGCGTATATTGCATGTTTTAAATATTTGGAGGGATTATTCCCAAGTAATGTATTAAAACTGCTTTTTTAAACTTGGAGTAATGAAATAAATAGCCTTTTGAGACCACGAAGGACTTATCTCGATCAAATAGGTCAGATAGTGCGTAATGGTTGAGGCAGAAGTTTCCGTAACGACGTTCGTGTATGAAGTGAATGATGAAAGTAAACGACGCAAATCAAGACTGTAAAGATCGAGATATTGTCACGTTGCTCTCTGCCTACCTTGAAACGGATCTGGCGTGATGATATAACAGTAATAACAAACATTTTCCGATGTCGCCATACGTTGACAACATGACGCAAGTGTATTCAGTTAATCAAGGGAAAGTCAACAGCGCGCAATGGGTATGTAGAGAACTAATGTTTAGTGATGTTTTGGGGAAAAATATGGGAAGCCGGTTATTTAGAAGCATAGGTAGTAGTACCATATGTAATTTTAGCATGCCTGGTGC
>DWME01005087.1:0-15393 GCA_018244795.1 Parelbella ahira ahira | reverse complement strand
GACATAGGCCTCTCCAATGGCACGCCACTGAGCTCGATGTTCAGCTCTTCGCATCTAACCACTGCCAGCCACATATATCTTATATTTATATTATATTTGGGTATATCGTCACTCCATCTAGCTGGAGGGCGTTCTACGCTTCGTTAATAGTAATTATTGCTATAGTATTCAATACTGCAATTCCTAGTTCTGCTTTTCCTATACCCTCAAGCCTAGACCTTTTTCGGAGTAGGTAGAGAGCTTCGAATGCCAAATACATATCTCTATACATACATAGCTAACGTACCATACAGAACTAACGTACATCATATACATACGAGTACATTTATTACTCACACAGGCGCGCATTTTTAACAGTATTTTGACTACCCTATCAACCAGTATCAGCTGATCTATTAGGTTAAGATCGGTGAGACTTGGTTTCCCTGGGCCCCTGCATCCATCAACTGTCGCATTATTATTAAGAGAGTAAGAGGTTAAATTTTAAACCACTACTCTATCATGCATGTTTTTCTTTTCTAAATACCTAATTGGAATCCACGCATGCGCAATTTAAATATACGCAATAACACTTAAGAATATTTATTTCCAGATTAGGGTCGTATATAATTTAATGATATCGATTGAGCAATACATCAAAATTTATTGCGCCCGATGAAAAGCAAAGAATCACCTCCTGGCCAGCGCTCATTCCGAGCTTTATCTCGGTTATCAGCAAATCTTATGAGACAGCCCGGCCTATCCACTAATAGCACTGCTTTGCAAAACCTTCCCGTTTCTCGAACATTTAAATATCAACTGAACGGACATGTAATAAGATATAAAATCATTCGTGTACACGAGCCAACGTGTTTGTTAGATACTTACACTTACATGTGAGGTGATCCATCCGAATATAATCTCTAATGGCAGCTTAATAAAAGCGAGATCTGGTCATGGGGTAGTTTCTAACAGCTATATGGAGTTCGCTGACCCTCGCGCAGAGGTTTGCTTCCTGCGCGAGCGGTATAGAGGCTGCATCTTTTTACCCAACGAGTCTCTACACGTATGTATGTATCGAGCTGTTCACTCTTGTAACATTTTACGACGGAGTTAGAAATACTCGTGGCGATTAAAGCAATAAAAACGCATAAACATTATGCCGTCCTTGTCTATCCTTAGCGTCGTCGGTACGAGACTAACTCGCTGTGTTTTTTTCGATCACATTTGCTCACTGACGTGTGGCCACACTCGTCTTACGCTCCAACACTCACTTTCATAACAATCGTTCGTCAAATCGTCGTAGTTCAACAACTATACGATGTGTTTAATTTAAGTTTCAATAATGTAAGCGTAAACTATACAGTTATTTTAGTTTTTGCAAGTAATTTTACAAATTTTACAGTAGGTAACTATTTTAAACGACAATATAGCAAGCCTTCCAAAGTGTGTTTAAAATTAAAAGTTAGTAGCAAAATGTTTTGAAGGCGTTCTTTAGATACTAAAAGCAAACAAAGTTTAGTTCAGAGCAGACTTGTGTTGTCAGATTCATCAGCTAAACTGTAATATCAATCGAGAAAGCCTGACGAAAGTTAGGCGAAAATGCCTGACACGTGGTATATTCGCCCGTCTAAGAAAACTTAACGAACGCTATGTTTGCAGTGGCAGGCAGCATTAAAAATATTCCCAAGGAAAATATCATCCATCCAGTCATCTAAGCTTTTTCATAAAATATTCAACTTTATTTTTATTATACAGTACTAAGTATAAATATTGCAATTTTTAGACGAGCTTTAAATTTCAAAAGAATTCCAATAACTATTATTATTACATCATCACGCCGGGTCTCTTACGGGGTAAGCAGAAAATATCGAGTACAAGTGTCTCTATCTCACGGAGCTTTCGTGCGATGGAAAGCTAAAATGTTTTTAACGTAAGAACGGCTTACATCACTTAATAATGCCCTGAGCGACTCCACACACTGCTCATGGAGCAAGCCGTGCTCAGAAATTTAGATGATTAAGCAAACATACCTCGATACATCATTGCTGTTAGAATTTTCATTACTACAATGTAGACCAGCGTTTAAACTTAGAATATCTTATTGATAAAGATGTGAAATATTTAATTCTGAGTTGAATATGAATGTATAAAAGAATACAATATGATTTTCAACAACTTGAATCTCACGTAGTCTCCTAAAAAACAAAAACATAACTTACATTACTTTGAAACAGAATGAAGAAATTTCAAAAATGTTAAAAGATATTATGTAGGTACATGAAGACACTGATTAATATTGCAAAAGCACGCCAGATCTGTAGATAGAGATATATTTGGCACTCGGAACTCTCTGCCTATAATAACATTAATATTTTAGGGAACCTTCACACATAGCTGTCAGATCTCAAACTAACCGAGTAGTTGAGCAGCAGGCGGGTAACTGTACTAATATGACAGTCAAAATATTAACAAATACATTTAACATAATAATTGTACGTACTTAGGAAAAAGAAAACCCATGATGGACTTACTCTGACACTTGATATATCGCATTATAAGCAATTATTCATCATGAACACCAATCGTTTGAAAGCCGCGCGCGCCAGCATTTGATACGAGGACTCTCGAAATAAGACTGTGCATTCTACACCAGTACGCTATCATATCTTATTGTTACTATTTTGTGCTGTAAGTCGTGTGACGATGGGCAGATATTAAAATTAAGTATCTCGGTCAAACATCTGATATGCCTGAAGTACTAACAAAAATTGCTTGCCAACAAATAGAAAGACTGCCGCGTTGGTCGAACTATTGCAAGCGTGAGTGCTGATCGGAAGGGCCTGGGTTCCAATCCCGGATCGGATATCATTAGATTTTTCTAATTTAGAATTTCTACTAGTGACTCGGAGTCTGGATCAGTGCCCGGTGTATGGCAATAGGCTCACCATATATTCCATGGGAATTAAACGTAACTAGTGAAAACTGGGTGTGTAGTGTAATCAGACTGTGTGGTACACCCCTCTACCTACCCCTTCGGTGGCGTAATTTATTTATTTATTTATTTAGGTCGCCAACATTCTGTACATTGCAGCATTTTATATCGAATAGACAATAAAAGACATTACATGGTGTCAACATCATTACAGACGACGACGTCGTGCCAAACATCTTCAATCGTAAAGAAAATAATACAAGAATATAAAAAATAAAAATATAGTTAAAAGAACATCGAAAAACTAAAACAAATTACAAATGCTTAAATTAAGAAGAAAAATACATTTAGAGAGAATAATAAAATATATGAATTCAAATATCATGCGAATACCGTCAAGTTGGTATGTCGTATAGAATATTAAATCTAGAGTATCTGGGTAACTTAGTTGGAACGGAAAAGTTTGCCATTGGCAAGCTTAAAGAGAAACACAATATCCAGTAGCCGTCTTCGGTCCTGTAATGAGTGCATTTTGAAATGAGCCAGTCTTTCGCTATATGAGGTGACGACTTTTGCTAAATTGCAAGAGTAAGCTTGGTGTCACAAGAACCACTTCTGTACACTTTCCAAGCGTTTAATGTATAAATCGTAATATGGGTTCCGGGCTACACTACAGTATTCTAAGCTGCTGCGAACAATGGAATTAAATAATAGTATCTTGGTTTTGGTAGGTTCGAAGTCTCTTCTGTTACGTAAGTCAAAACCTAGGTTTTTGAACGCTTTTGAACAAATATTGTCTATGTGGATATTCATGCGAAGCGTGGCGTCTAGTGTAACCCCGAGGTCTTTGATATTATCAACTCTGGCCAAAGATGGTTCATCTTGTAGATTGGTGATAGAAAACCAATGGTGGTGTGGTCAACTTGTAACAACGCAACTTCCGCGGGCGAGTCTGTCCTGTAGAACTTTAAGTCATCAGCGAATAGGTAGACTTTGGTCTTTTGATGTTACGTGTTACTAACAAAAATTGTTACAAATCCTCCAACTCGCATGCCCAGCGTGGGGATTATGGGCAAAAAATCGTGAGGGAAGGATTTACAGCTGTAGTCAGACAGGCAAATGATGCGATGTGACGCGTATCTTAATTTACATTATGTACTCGACAATGTAAGTTTATTAAATTAAACAGCCCATATATTTTTCAATCATAACTTTTATATGATAAATGTGTTTATTAAAAATATCAAAATTTATTAATAATATGTTATCTACGAACAATATGAAAATAGTTATGTCAACAAATAGTATAAAATAATATAACGTAAATACCTGTGAAACGACTCTTTATGTGAACTTCATTACAATTTGAAATTGAATCAATAATTAAAATCTTACAATATTAGCCACTGGGTACGTTTCGTTTTTCTATATGATTTGAGGCATGCATTGGCAGACAGGGTAGGCAGGGAGCATCGATTACCAAATATCTGTATTTTCAGACCTAACGTGTAGATTTAACGTTCATCGCTTACTTCGTAAAAATTCCACAATTGTATTCTAGTTTAGAAACAACAATATCCAGACGTGTAATTACTATATAGGTACACGTTGTAATCACGCACGTGTGATGTGATCATGTGCGACGTACCCAATATGTACCTACACAAGTTATATGTACATATGTACGTTTTTCGGCGGGGAGATGTTGGCGTCATGACAGCAACGCTCTTATATGAATTACAAATTGCGACTTGAAATTCAATGTGTTTTGAAGGTTTCACCCCAACCGAGGCGTTTATGTATAACACCGTTATTTGCTCCTCCATATCATTATTATTATAACATTATGCCAGGTCCCTTACAGGGTAGACAGAGGACCAAATATTTTATCCTTACAATTCTGATCCGCCTTTCCCGTATTTACCACTGTATTTTTATTTACGAACGCCGGCTTACAACCCTCTGAATATATCAACATATTATCCAAATACTGTACTGTTAATATGTATTTAGGTACACATATTTACTTGATGTAAAAATTGCGCTTCAAGCTCACAAATGTTGTGACTGATTTTTGATACGCATTATTAGGCGTATGTCACAGATGTCGTGTCTAACTGTACGTCTAAAAATATTCATATCTCAAATTATAACTTAAACTGTATCCAAATCCCGACAAATATAAAATAGATTTGAGGTTACAACACATATGTATGTAGTTTTCTCTTCACCTTTCTTTGTAAGACTGTATGAAAATCCTACAGAAACGTTCCTATTATGGTTTAGGGTTTGGTAGATGGTACTGTCGACATAAAATAGGTGCGTTAATTATCAAAATGTGTCACGCTTAGAACTTAAAAGAAGAATCTTTACGATTGTCTAAAATCGAGTTAATCGGTTATTCGCGGAGTGATTAAAATACGACCAGACCGAGACCAGAACGATAGTAGGTACGTACGGAGTGCATCCAGGTGATTCCACGGCGTGCTAATACGACCACACGTCAGCGTCAGCGTGTACGCGCCTAATTGCGGGAAAAAATAACGAACTCGTACCAAATTCGAAAACTCTCACTGTTCCGTTTAGCGGCGCGTGGGCCGGTAGTGTCGCGAAGGCTGCGCCCGCGCACAAGCTCTACAAGAAAAGCTCAGTTCGCGTTGCGGCGAGATTGGCGGCGGACGCTCGCCCGGACGGCATGCCCGTAATATGGACGTGTGGAGCGGTCTGCCCGCTTCATGCGTTCGCGCATCAACACCCCCGAACATCGACTCCACCACAGATTTCGCACTGACGTTTTTCGATAACAAAGAGACCGCCTCGCAGCCGAAACAAGGTGTGTTGTGTTATGTTATTTATTTTATATGGTCGTATCTTAGTATGTAACGACAAGGTAAGTTGCGCTTTGGAAGCGCGATGCACTCTGCGCGGCCGCTGCGGATGACTCAACGTTCGGCAACTTTTCAGCTCCGAGATCTCATCTGCTTTTGGCTTTATTGTAACGTGCGACCGTTTTACTATCGATAATATCGATTTATTGAGCTGTTACTTTCAGTAAATTCATTAAAATTACATAACCTTGCACAAACGTTATTGTTATCTTTAATAGTCTTCATAATTACGGAGGTAGCGTAGTTTGGTACCTGTCTCAAAGGTATATTAATAATATAGAACAATATTTAAATGTCGTCCAAATAAAAATTGTCGCAAAATTGAAACGGTATAATTAACGAAGGATGAAGAATGCCTTCCCTGTCAACATCCCTGTCGATATCCCGCTTGGGTCTTGACATTTGTATATTTTAATAATTTATAGCCTAAACCAAAAGCAGGTTTATGTGTATGCGACTTTATGTTTGAACCTGAAGACATGTTTAGTTCTGAGGTTTTTATTAGGACAGGTCTGAAAAACTCAACATTGATTAAAGAAAAACAGCGTGAACAAAAAAATGCAATTGCATTAGTCTTGTACTTAGCAATATAACTAAATATAGTAAGATGAACGTAGAAACTCTTACTTATATTTATTATTTGCTATGTTTTAGGTGCTTTTGTAAGCTTTTATTTGTTTATTTTGTTAGGTAAATGACAAAACTGATATATCTTTCTTGTTAATAACTGAAATATAATAATCTTAACATACATAGTTTTTAAGTAAGGCAAAAGATATTGTACATATGTATATATGTTTAAATTATTAAAAGTAATTACGATAATTCTTAAAATGGATCAGCAATGCGGCTGTCATGAAAATATAATATGTACAGCCGAAAATCAGCGGTAAATCGACTTCGGTTCATGTTTAAATGTCAAAGCTAGCTCATGCTTTTTATATTTGTCGTATGAGATTACAGTGACCAGTTTGCTAGAAAAAGAAGAACTGTATTATTTTCAATACGTGCTTTCTTGGCGGTTACAATATTTGTAAAGTAAAGATCCACGTGTAACACAATATGCGACAAAGTCAGAAATGAATATATTCAAAGGATTAGATGCTGAGCGAATAGTCATACACCGGGCACAGCTCCAGACTCCTAGTCTTTACTACATCCCTAGTAGAAAATCTAAGTTAGAAAAATTTCAATAATAGTTAGATACTCAACCCGTGATTTGATATTAGGACTAACCGATTAGCAGTCGCGCTTGCAACCACTCCACCAACGAGGCAGTCAAAATAATTAGCTATTTCAGTTTTATTTAGTTGAATATTTTTGTTTTGTTTTAAATTGGTTTGACTGTCGGGTACATTCAAACGCGCATTTCAAATTGGCTTATTTCAGATAGGATTTATTATAATATTGAATTTCGTGCAATACGCTTCTGTGCAAACGATTATTATTACATCATTGCCTGTCGTTGGTCGAGCGGGTGGGTTGCGACTATGTCAACTGATCGACAAGTTCTCGGTTTGACCCCGAGCCGAATACTATTATATTAGGTTTTTCAAACTTGTAATCCCTAGTAGTGACTCCAGTCTGGATTTGTGCTAGGGGGCCGTTCAAGTATTACGTAAGCACTATAGTATATAGTATAGTAGTAATACACTTATTTTTGATGACATGGGAGAGGGGGCGGGTCTAGGTGGTGATTAGGTCAGCAGCAATTATTTACTTATTTTTACACACATGACAACCCATATATTGTCTATGTTTGAAAAGAAACGCATTTTTGGGGATTCCTACAAATATAATGGAACACGGAATTGGAATAACGCGACCATAAAAAAAGGTCGTCGCTTCATTTGCACAATGGACTTACAATTTGATGGTATTTATGTAAAAATATTAATGCCTCCAATTTCAAATTGCCCGAACAAGCACAGAAAAAAAGGTCGTCCGTAAATTGACAAATTGACGGAATGGACTTGCATTCCATTATGTAATATGTATTATGTATCATTTGTTTAAATGAATATTATGTGCGTCAAAGTCTTTCGTAAATCTGTTTTCTTATTTCTAGAATTATAACTCCTGCTTATCAATCAATCAGTTAAAAAACAGAATACATTAGAAGAATAATGCATATATGCATATAATTTGACTGCCTTCGTTGGTCGAGCGGTTGCAAGCGCGACTGCCGATCGGGAGTTCCTCTAACATTTCTAATTTAGAATTTCTAGTAGTGACCCGGACTCCGGAATTGTACCCGGTGTATGGCAATAGGCTCACCACCTATTCCATGGGACTTAAACGTAACTGGTGAAACGCGGGAGTGTACTACATTCCTCTGCCTACCCCTTCGGGGATTACAGGCGTGATGTTAGGTTACGTTAATAATGCATATAACAATGTTTACGTAAGAATGTGAGGGGGGGCATAAGAGATTTGCTTACTTTTACCGATAAGGAGGATGGGAAGGTTAATAATCTATATATTAATACGTGAAGTAAAAACTTTGCACCCCTTTTTACGAAAATTACGCGGACGGAAGAGTATGAAATTTGGCACACTTATAGTTTATATAGAGAAGGATTCAAGAATGCTAATATTTTTTAAAACGAATTGATACGATTTTTTTAAACGAATAGATTATATAGCCGCCGCCGCGCCCTCGCTGCAGTCGCTGGAAGCTCGTAATGAAGGACCTCGCACAGGTCCAAAACTAGTCATCCCGAAAAACGTTCGTCAGTTGAGTATATAATCACAATATAGCAAAATACGTAGTGTTAGGTATGTAATTATTAAAAACAACAAAAGAAATTAAGTTTATTAACAAAACTCAATGTTTATTAAAATGCGTGAAAAATGACATACCTACATATACTCGTATGTATTTACAAATTACTAAAATACTACAATCTTAATAAAAGTTATAACGAATAATTGAGTTTCTACTTAATTTTTACTATGGCAGTATGTATTAAATGATTGACGTTTGGATTAAGCTTGTTCCTTTGTTTATTATTAACCTATTGACAAGCTAAAAGTGTCATACGAACTATGCTTAATGTAAGGTAACACGCAACTTTAATTCTGCATGAGCCTGCAATCTTTATACTCAGTTATATAAACATTTACTTGTAATAACTTAGTATTAATATTAGTGTAAGGCATCATATTTATGTAATATGATGGGACAGGATTTATCCACAATACTGCCTGGCAGAGAGCGCCGATGTGTCCGAAGATGGACTAGGCATGCGTGTATAAAACTTATCTACCTTTGCTTGGAAGATCCCTAAGTTTCTTGTGTCTGAAAACATAAGCGTTATCAGTGTATTTCACTTGTTGCCCGTCTAATTTAGAAACTTAAGCCAATCCATCTCAACGGTAGAACAATACAAGGATTGAAAATGTATAGGAAATTAAATATCGAATTGAAATTATTGGGAATAGTCGTGCGCCCTATATGCCGCCGTGTATATGCGCCGTGTATATTTATACAAAACAATATAAATGCACTCTTCACCCAAAACAGGAATTATAGCAATCAGTCAATCAATATAGCAATCAATGAGCAAGCAAAAGATGAATATAAACTTATTCCCACACCTACAGTTACACAACTTATTGTCGTATCATTCCCCCCTTTAATCGCATCATACAATTTCCTGGGAAAGCGTTGGGTGTGTGTGTGTGTGTCGTGTATGTGTGCGTTGTGTCGTTTACCTCATCATTCAATGCATTCACGTTTACTGTACGAATCGAAGTAATATCGGGACGGATTTTGACGGTCCTGTACATGAAATTCCTTAGTTGTATTATTAAGCAGTGATAGCCTAGCAGTTAAGAATTCAGCCTCTCACTCCGGGGGTGCTGGGTTCAAATCCATGGCGCGCACCTCTTTACAAAAGTGCGTTTTAAGTTTAAATATCACTTGCTTATGGTGAAGGAAAACATCGTGAGGAAAGAACCCTGCACACTAGAATTTATAAAAAAAAATATTTCTAAGGCGTGTGAAGTCTGCCAACCCACACTAGGCACAGCGTGACAGACTACGGCCTTAACCCTCTCAATATTGGGTCAATTATTATTATTTATTTATTTATTATTACAAATAGTACAAGGACAATCACGATGAGCACTGCGTGCACGCGAGCGGCCGACGGCGCAGCAGAGCAAGGAACTGCAAACGTATTCTACAGGTTGGTTGCATTTTGTGTGCGCCATGAATATTGTGATCGCGATACATTTGCAGTTCACCTGTGGGCTAGTGTTGTGTCACCGCTGCACTAGCAATGTCGTCCCGTAACCCGCATACATGTATGAATTAGGTATTAGATCTATTGAATTTAAAAGTGGATTCCATTTCTCTGCAATGTCTGGGCGTGAACTCGTCGCTCTGGTTGCATTCTGATTTCGTCGACCGTGTTGTTAATTTTAGCTGTCAATGACGCTGAATATAGTGGTGAACGCTTTGCTGCCGCATCGGATTATATCATTCTAGAGCAAAAGCGATTTTCTAATTGTGGGTACTTCGCATGTTTTTGTGCTCATTTTAATCTTTATTAACAATATGCAACATTCAATGCTTTTTTTCCTATAATTATTTTATAGCCTATCTGAGTGACTGCATCGTTGGTAAGTGGCTGCAAGCGTGAATCGAGAGCTCCTGGATTCGATTCCCGAGTCGATTTCTATTGGCTTTTTCTAACTTAAATTTTCTAGACGAAATTTCTAGTAGTGGTCGAAGCCTGGATTTGTGCCCGTTGTATTGCAGTAGGCTCACTCACTTATTCCATGGTGGGACATAAACTTGTCTGGGTCCACGTGGGAATGTACTATACTCTTCAGCCTACACTTTCGGGATTACGGGCCTGATGTTAAGTTAATAATTATTTTATATGTAAGATTCATCATCATCAGCATCACTATCAGCCCGTATTCGTCCACTGCTGGACATAGGCCTCTCTAATAATGATAATTAGAAATATCGTGGATACAAACACGCAATGGACTTAAATATCATCGTCACTTTCATGAGACATTGCACTAGAGTAAACAAGCGTTAGACATAAACATGTCGCCCGGCGCCGTAGTCGATATGTAAGGCAACGTTAATTCTTCAATTAATATGATAAATGCAAGCGATTATGTGTTACAATTTAGTTCTTTATTGCATATTGTACTGCCGGTGCTTGGACCTCGACGCAGGTAGAGGGATCAACACCTTACGACGAAGAACTAGCAAATTGATTCATAGAACTGAGCCAACACATATGAGTCACTCATACTGGCGGTAGCTATTAACAGGTTAATAAAATCTATCGGCATAATGGTATTATTTTAATATTTCACGATAGGACCCGGTCGGGTAAGCAGAGAGCACCGGGTATCAATCATCTCTTTTTATTGCCCTCACGTGCTTTTGCCACATTTGCTTCTCGCTTCTTACATGCAAGCTAGTAGCCAATATTATTCATAAGTCGCTGGTAGCCAGTATTAACCCAGTATTTAACATATCTGGTCGAGATTCATTGTCTAATTGGTTATAAATTAATTTAAGTAAATTTGATGATATTTTTGTTTAATAAATGCAAGCAATTGCTATTGTGCTCAGCGGTGGCCGCTGACTAGAGCGTACGCGCCGAGTAGAGAGCCGCGAGATCGCGATCTCGTGGAGGGGAGGGGGGTCAATGGCCGGCCGTTATGCAACAGCTGATAACGCGCAGCAGACGCCGACTTACTTCCGGTTACAAGTTTACTTGTGCGATTTGTTCTGTGAACCTCCTTTTACATCTCTAATAAGAAACACGTGTTTTTCAATTAAAATCTTCAGATTGAGACTGGCTAACGAGCGGGTCAGAAGTCTCCGAAACCGCGTGTGTACTTAAAGAAAGTGTTTTATGTTCACGAGACACGCCTATAAGGCTATCCTTAAGCTAAACAACACCGAGTGTTAAACATCTATTGAGATGTTTGACACTCCACCTACTGCGTAAGGACCTGGCGTGACGATATAATAATAATAACAAAATATTTATAGCTTCTTCTCACCCGCCTACTATAATATACTTATGCACGTTCACCGCCCTGCTATCAGTCTCGACTGTTGTTTAGTTAACTCGTTTTAATAACCTCAATTTACTTAATACCTACCCATAATTTTGAACCAGTAATATCAAACTAGTTTCAAGGAAACATTATCAGTTTTGCTATTTATGTTATTATGGATTCTAACTATACTTAACACACCCATTGCTATTGTACTGCTATCTTCGTCGTCTGCTGGCTTCCTGGCACCAACCACGTAGAAGAAACACGTATGGTCCGTACTCTTAAATCTGGGGGCACGGCAGTGCCCTCGCCTAGACTAGTCAAGCGAAGCGCTAGGGCACTACCTACCTTTTGTCGAACCGTTTCGCCGAATTTTTGAACCCTCAGAGCTTCGGTCCCGATAACGCTAGATTGAAAATATTTTTACGACACGGTGTCCATAGCACACTTTCGTCACTGACTGACTTATGATCATCAAAACTATAGTGCATTTCCCGATGTCTCAGAAAGCTGAAATTTGGATGTAAGCTAATATTAGTTCACAAACAACAACAAAAAAATAAAAAACAACCTAATCCAACCCAACCCTTTAATTTAGAGGATTGTTATAAATTTAAAAAACCTGTTTCAGGATTCTTTAGTGTAATTTACAAAAGAAGATGATATCCCAGCTACAACTTATTCATGTAAAATGTTGCCAAGACGAGTGCACACGGCTGGCACTGTAAACTAGTTATCAGATCTTATGTAACGCCAAGGTTCTAACTCTTGCCTGTAGAGCATGTTGTAGAGCTAGTGCATTGTAGAGTTACGGCATACGGCATAGAGTTACGGCATGTAAAGCTGGATCAGAAGAAGAAGAGAATTCTACAGTTAGAAGCATACGCAAAATTACAAAATCGCAATATTCTCTAACAGTTAGCAAACAAGGATAAACCGGTTCGTGCCTACATCCACTCGACCGACAACGTGAATGCGTTATAAAATGAAAATTCGTTGTTCGCTCTATCTATTGAAAACGTTTATTTGATATGTAACAAACATCCAATATTGTCTCTTATTTATTCTTTTTAGGAGGTATAGGAAAAAAATATATTTTGTATTAACGGTAGCAAATGCTTTTTGGAGATTTTTTTAAATGTAGCTAATTAAATGTATATATTGGTTATATTAAGAGTATTAAACTGTGCTTTTACAACAACTGTGCTTTTTCAACAACAAAAAAATATTTTTAAAAACGTAGTATCACGCCTGTAATCCCCAAAGAGGTACGCAAAGAAGTGTAATTCTGTCGCACGTTACACCAGTTACGTTTTTAGTCCCATGGAATAGATGGTGAGCCTCTTGGTATAAATAATAAAATATGTATGTTTTTATCTACCTAAGAAAATATTTCAATTTAGCGTACAAATGTACAATCCCAAATCGATAAAATACGACATCATCAACAATATTAGCCAATTATTAGAAAAAACACAATAATTACAAATTTTATTGCTGTTGCATTCTAACATTGATTACAGATCTTATCGTCCTAACAGTGTTTATGCCATAGAATGTATGTATATATTTCGTGATGGTGTGAATACATTATGTATGATCGCAGGAATGGCTTACCCGTTTCTTTATAGCGACTAAAATTACACCAATTTATTGCGGCTACCATTGATCACCAGGTGGCGCGTCTGTTACCATAAAATATACTCAACCGACACTACAGCAACCGTGGGTCTTAACAAAAGCTATGAAATGTCATATCAAACCCTATAAAATCTTTGGCAAAGGCCTCGTTCTAAGTGAAGGAACTTCCGCAGTTTAATAAGTTGGCATCCAGTTCTACCCAATGCCAAGTTCAATGCAACAGTGGTCAGGAATACCGGTATCATCTCACAGTAACTGTTTGACTGTTCGATTATATAAGTTTATGTTTTGTGCATAGTCGTTTCTGTATAAGGATTCTTTACGACTTAAACGCCGTAGTTTTGTATCTATTTCATTAGTTTCGGAGATTGCATTTCTAGATAATGTATTTATTGTTAATCTATATCTGGCCCTTGATTATTGTAGACCAGTATTATTATATCGTGACTTCAGTCCTATTAGGGGCCTGATGAGACAAATGAGGTGAAAACTTTTGAGATTCGAGGTCGGATAGCGACGTCCTTGAACTGTTCCGACCGTAAGATCAACAGGTGGTGTGCCCGCATGTTGACCCAAATAGATAATATTACTAGAGCAAAGCTGGGGCGCTTCGCTAGTTTCTAACATAATAAATTAATACAATGTAAACATAAACAAACGATGTGTGATTTTCAAAATAAAATACTAATAACATTTTGTTAGACAGGTAAACTTTTGATTTGATTTGATTTTTTAACGATATAAGGTTTTGTATTAGCCAGTTAAACATTAGAGCTCCATGTTGACACGCACGTGCAGTGTACACTTACATGTCACACACCGAATTGTACGTACATATACATATTATCTTTTTGTTCCACCTTCCTTTACAATAACTGAAGAGTAATTATGCAGGTACGGGGGATATTTTGCCCTTGGTGTTCTCTACGTATCCCGTAAAGAATATGGCGTATTGATATAAAAAACAATAAAAATTCTTTGTGCGAACTTTACTTTTAAGGTTAGGATCAAAAATAAAACTATTTAACAGAGAACCAAGGTCACCGATGTGGCCCCAGAGGATTAGCATCTTAAAATAAAGATGAACTGGTCATATTTTCCGAAGAACGGACAATCGATGTATTACGCGAGTACTGGAGTGGAGACCGCGGCAAACGTCATTATGTAAGCTCCGGCTAAATAAGATGACGCCCTGTGAAAGGCAGATGCTAGATGCGATAAGTCAAGCACAGGGCTCGATGGCGCTAATCAGGAGAGGCCTATGTCCAGCAGTTGATTGTGACAGGCTGAAGATGATGAATATGAAAAAATTTGGGATCCGTGTAGTTTCATCTCTGCTAGTCTCACATATGAAAAGTGTGCTCTAAACGCCACTCTCTATTCCGTTCTATTCGCATCTGCATCTACTTATGGTTAACTCGGCCAGAAACAATGACTTACAGCGAACTCAACATAGAGCGTGACACTCATATATACTCGTACATTGCATATGTACGAGTACACACACATTTGTGAGCTATGGAATAAAATTTATATTTTTATTTCATCATATATTATTTGATTTTTAAGAAAAATTGTATAACTCCATAGTCTTATGATTATACCTATCACTAAGAGGCTACTACTAAGAGAGGAGAAAGATGATCAGTTCTGTTTATCACCTTGTATTTTATAAATTTTCTATAAATATATCCACTATTTTGTACAAATAATTTTACTGCGAATAAACAACTATTTTTTTAAGGATAACGTGTAAAAAAATATTCTATTGTAGCATAATGTTAAACGTATTTACTAATTACATCGTAAAGTTATAAAAGACTTGGCAAACGTAGCGTAGGACGCCCTCCAGCTAGCTGGAGTGACGATATACGCAAAGTGGCTGGCAGTGGTTGGATGCGAAGA
>DWME01005086.1:0-15394 GCA_018244795.1 Parelbella ahira ahira | reverse complement strand
GGCAACCCACATCGCTCAAGGGACTGACTACCGATAGGGAAGAAAGGTCATCAAGTGGCGACCACGTCTAGGTAAAAGGATCATAGGTCGCCGTTCTACCAGGTGGTCTGACGACCTGAAGAAGGCAGGGGGAAGCTGCTGGATTTGGAAGGCCCAGGACCATATGAAGTAGCTCCGATCAGGGGAGGACTATGTACAGCAGTGGACATTAATAGGCGATGATGATATTGATACTATAAGTATAATAAACATATCAAAAAAATATACTCACTTTAATCATAAGAGATATGGAATAAAGAAGGATACCATACAAAAACCCATTGTATTGAAAGTGAATGTGATCCACCATTAGCAAGCCTGGGTTAGAAACTAAGAGGACAAATACAATCAGTTTGCCATTGCTCAGCAATTTTGAACAACTGTAAGGTAAATTATTAGTTAATTAACTAATGAATAACAGTAAAAACAAGGTATTACAATATTCTAGCTCATTCTTTACTCTGACTATAAAGTAACTTCTAATTTTATAAATATAATGCCTTGTTTTCAATCTTCTTTACTAGTGATCAATTTAATTGTCATCTTTTGAACCCCATACAAATATATTTCATGACTATTTTATTTAAAAAAAATGTAAGTTGCTGTTAAATAATTATGACAAATTTGAAAGACATGGCCCCAAGCTTTGTATACACTCTCAGAATACTACACATGTCAACACCCCTGAAGGCTAAGTTGGAATGCTCTTTAACAAGTCTGCTTATAACACCCTACATAGATAATCACAATGTAAAAATATGTGCAGTTATGACATTTCCATAGAAAAACTCAAACATAGGGTTTACTGCCATCTTTCTAATTAGAATATTGAATTACCCATATGTCATTTTTATTACTAAGGTGTAAGAACTAATACAATGAATTAGTAAACTGCTAGAATATAAAGGATTAGCAGCATTTCAGTATACTTGAAATAATTACCTTTTGACCCCATAAATATAAAATATGTCCAGGGCAATTACTGAAAACCTTTGGAACACAACTGTCATGTGGGAATCATAATTCAAGTTTTGCAATTTCACCATTTCAGGATCAAAGTATTTGGCAATGTGTGATAAGGCAAACTCCAACCATGCGAAGAAAGGTGGGTAGTCCAACGTCCATTCTGATGTTTCCTCATAATACCATTTATCTATAGAAACGTTATGGGTTACTGCCAACCAGTTTCTGTGAACTTCGAAGTCTGTTGAGCGACTATAAGCAAACAAAAATGTGTAATAAATGTCGAATTCAGCAAAAGAGAGTTATAAAACATTAAATAATACATACTACAGTGGAATAAAAAAAAGTTTTATTGTTGTAACTATTAGTGCTATTTGTAAATGCATTTTTATTATTAACAGGAATACGAGTCTTTAAAACATTTTGTTAGTTGATTAGCAAGTAATTTGGCTAATGTTACATAATTTATATACAGGATTTATATCCGTAAAAAGTTGTTAGGATGGACATAAATGAGTAATTATTTTTGCCGGTTAATAATTCACTACAACCGCATGAACGTAAACATTCCAAAATTGATGACAGCCTGTGACGTTTAATCTAACAGAGTATATCAGACCGACAGGCCTTTCCACTTTACGTAAAACAAAAATGTACATTATGATATGTACAATAAAATGTATAATAGTAATAAGTTTTTTTACGAGGAAAAATTACTCTCTAAACATGAAATAATAAGTTCTATGTTTATAGAGAGATAAGAGGCAACATGTTGAGCAAGTAATATTTTAGAAAAATGTAATGTTATATTGTCAGCCCTTAGAAATGATTTTCTCATTTAGAATCCTTTTACCCTTTGGTACTTTTAGAAAGGAGACCAGATTTAAGCAATATAAAACGATTTCTAAATTCGCCCCTATTGTGCTCGCGGAATAGAAAAACAATGACATAAGTCTAACGGTTGTAGAATAAAGTGTCCTGAGAAGAAAATTTTAATATTTTTGGTAACTACATCAGTCAATGAACCCGCTGTAGAATAGAGCTCAATTATTTCCATTGTCTAAAATATTATAGTAAATCCTATTATGTCAGCCAACTCTAATTACTTTTGACGATTATTTTATGATTTTAGCTTAATACCCGGTCGATGCGATGCATCACCTTCCTTCGAATACCATATTATGTTCTATATCCATTAATAACGTGCAAATTTGTATACAGAAAATGTAAAGAGGGGCGGACGAGCGCGCATCAATCTCGAACAAAATGTACAACGGAATTGTTAATTTTCTTACAGATATACAATTTAATCAATGGAGATAGAATTCGCAATTAGAGAAGCAGCATACAGCATAGTAAATTATGCATATTAGAAGATATTTTTCAAAATTTACCAGAATCAGGCACAATACAAAAAAAACAGTGAATTTTATGACTCCTCATTTATTCAAAATAATTGAGGTTGAAAAGCCCTATAAAACACAACGATCCAAACATACAAATAGATAATTCTAACTATGAGCAATTATAATGATTAAATTAAATAAATAAGAATAAAAATATTCTATGTAAATGATAAGCATAATAATAAAGTCAAATACTTAGAACACCAAGGTCAAGTTCGCAAAGTAAAACGGCTACATTTCAGCAATGGGTCAGTTTACACAAGCCATTTTGAACCTCCTCCCCTCCCACTGTAACTCAAAATCGATTTGGCTGACGCTTTGGTATAATAGCTATGTGTCTTCTGTGTAAAAAAGTTTACCATTAATGAGATAATGACGTCGAAATTTGCCATTTTTATCACTGACCCATCAAAATTTTGAAATTTTACCAAATCATTAAATTAAAAATTGGTACGGTGGTAGATTATTGAAAGAAACATTTATATCAGTGCTTTGCTTTTAATGAAAACGAAACTTTAATAAGAAAAATGCAATGTGCCTAAACAGAAAAATATGTAATTTATTCTTCTACTATTTAACTAAAGAACACGAGTATCCTTGATAAAAAATTATCATAATATATGTATATTAGTATACAAAAGACAAAGATGATAAAGCAGACCACGGTTACCTATAAGAACTCGAATAACAACTCTAATAACGACTAGTACAATCAGAACAATGTCATTTTCTATTCAGTTTGCATATGTATATATTGTGTAATTCATTTAGAAGACCTTGCGATTTAAGTACCTTCGTACATAAAACTAAATGTGTATAAATTGTATATACATATATGAAAGGTCAGGTGAGTAAAAAACTTTTCTATTGAATTAGAACATTTTATTTTTCAAGGCATACACATATTATTGCTAGAAGATTGTAACAACTTAACCACAGAGTATATGAAACTGTATTAAACCATTTAATTATTATCACAATAAAAATAATTGCATCTACTATTTTCCAATAGGATACAATCTTTATTATAAAATATTCAGGAGAGGAAATAAACACGCGTAACATCACGCCTGTAATCCCCGAAGGGGTAGACAGAGTACACTCCCAAGTTACACCACTTACGTTTACGTCTCGTGGTATATATAGGTGGTGATCCTATTGCCATACATCGAGCACCGATTCAGACTCCGAGTCACTACTTTCTAGTTGTACTGATTTAGAATTTTTATTCTAAATCAGAAAATTCCAATAGTCCCAACCCGGGGTTTGAATCCCGAATTTCCCGATCGGCAGCCACACTTGCAACCATTCAACCAACGAGGCAGTCAAGTGCAGGAAATAAATAAATATTACCATTTTACAGATATAATATAATTCGGTATTTAAATACTTGTGTAAATGTATCGTACACGAGCAATAAACAAACTCAAAGTATTCAATGTTCAATATTATATTGCAAGGCCACATATTCACGTTTTCTCGTATATTTATCAACAAATATCAGTGTTTTGTATTTAATATAATACAAGGCCACATATGCGTGCTTTGTTGTACAATATGATGCCCAACTAAATACTCGTCATGCCGTTTCATAGTTGCCATAACATAAGAAAGCATAGGCACTACGTCTAACTTTTCTAACTTATTGGATAAATACACGAAATAATATTCGATGCATCACTAAAAAAGAAGCGCTAGAAATTATTGGCATATCTGATACAAACATATCAAAATTCTTCTACATGATCATGTTTAGCAAGACTAAGGTCACCGCAAAGTGAATGCCAAAAAAGCTCACCTTGTCCCAAAAGGAGCAGTGTTTAAAATATACTCATACGTTTTTGGAATTCTGTAATTAAGGCGGTTTATTGAGGTGACTATTTACTGGAAGTGAAACATCGATTCAATTAAAGTATTAAATTCAAGGAAAATGCCGAACAGTAAGTAGATTAAATAAGAACAACGGTTTCCAAAGTTAAACATGTCACAGTCGGTGGGAAATCACATATTTAACGATTTATTAACATGCAACAGGAAACTTTTTGACAGATTGCAAAAATTACGGCCTTTTGCCGAAAAGAATGTCTTGCTACTGAATGACAAGGCCAATTTTATCAGAATAGTATTTAAGTTGGTGTTTAATAGGTGTTTAAGTTAAGATGTTATACAACACCCGACTGATAAAGCATACCTAGCTCATAGTGAACGCTATCTATCTCCTTACAAAATTTAATATAAAATTCGCGAGATGAAACCTATCCGCATAAGACGCAGTTTCGATCTATTTTCCGGACAAAGATGAAATATTTTTTCCATTACAAAAAAAGATAAACTATCTGGACAGTTTTTAATAGGATTTCTTGTAGGTACCAACTCCATTCCGCCTCATGAAAGATATCCAGTTGTAGTTACGTTGTGAGTTAGAAGGTTGAATTCCCATTTTATATAGATAATTTGTTTTTCTGGCTTTTTAAATTAAGATCATTTTAATAAGTTCATAAATGTGCAGGGAAAAATTTTCCAGTTCTTAAAAAAATCTAATGTATACAATATACATATATAAGACAATACCAGCCACATTCGATAAAAATAAAATGAAGGACTGGACATTTTAAATTGCACAGGATGACAATGCCAAAAAAAACCGCTACAATATTAAATTAAGAAGTTAAGTTTGTTTAAACTTACATTGGTTTAATTACCATTACAAAAGCAAAATTGGTACTAAATTTTCTGCTCTTATTCCGCATTTTTTTTTACTTTCACTGTCTTAGTATTTACTATTTTTAATCATTCCACTTGGTACAACCATTGACAATATAGCATACATATCACATAACACTTATGCTTACCCACTAGAAAATGACAAAGTTAGCACCTATTCAGTACCTTTATTCAATTATTATGATATGAACACAGAGTCCACATGCATTAATATATTATAAGATTGTATATGAGCTACAAAATGCAGCAAAATCTAATGTAAATTAGTAATATATATACATATATTAGAAATACATGCCTAATAGATTAATATTTTTTTTACTGAACATTATTTAATATTATTAATTAGTTACAGTAAAAAGCTGTCATTTAATTGTTTTATGTTTTCAGATTATTTTATTTTGATCCTTAAATATGGTTTATCCAAGATTATTTAAGCTACCTTTGTCTTCAAACAATTGATAACTAGATTCTACACATGAAAATCAAAAGGCCATCACATTTATAACAGTTTTTAACTGACAATGAAATTTATTTAAATATTAAAATAATCTTGTGTGGTAAGAGATATCAATTAGTAACAATATAGTTACATAACATAAACACTAACAAGTAGACAAAACTGACAGTTTCGTCATTTCCTCCCTATATAAATGATATTTGTACACAATAATATAATACACATTATAGTTTAGGTACAAAATGTAAGACATACTAACAAACTTAAAATTTTAATAAAATGCCAAGCACAGTATCATGTTCATTGAATAAAACTTATGTGTATAACAATAGTATAATAATTGTTAATATATTTAATATCACTTCGGATTTGTACAAATCGAACACAAGATGTTAATATCTTACTATCCTCATAACAACTTACCCATAAAAAACCTTATATATTACATATCTTTGTACAAGAAAAATGCACAAATTGTAGTTTTACATTCCAATCTAAATGCAATGAAGACAATATTATTATTATGTACTAAACATTTATGAAAATATCTAATTATTCACATTATCTATTAAATGTTATATTTGTATTGTAGACACTTCATAAGGTCTGAGCCAATAATCAACTAAATATTTGGTCCATACTGTATGTAATTGTTACTAGAGGGACTTACAAACTTGAGCTCCTCAGCTGTTGCCTTACATATTTTTTTTGTATTTTTGAATAGTTTTTGGATGTTCCATCACTAACAGTGACAGTTTGAACTGTCAACTGACAGTTCAATTTGTATTTGTACTACATGTAGGACACTTCTTCACCTGCTCCTCTAACTGAGTTATACATTTTTGTAAATGCATTATAGTAACATCTTTTTGTTTCAACTGCATTTTCAATGTTGTAATAGAATCTTCTAATGCTCCATAAACTGCTTGGACTTCAGGTTGATAACTAAATACTTGTGGGGGTTCATCTAAACAGAAGAACTCCCTTACAACTGGATGGTTGGGCAACTTACCTACAATAGCATTAACAAACACCTGCAAACCCCTAACACGTTCCTCTAAAAATGCAGGCTCAAAGTTGTCTCTGAACCATCTTTTCCCTGGCAGTGGTAACATCAAACTTGGCTGTTCAGCTTTTATCCTATTGTATAGTCTAACAAAATCTGTGTACCTTCGAAATACCAACCACGACTGGTCTCTCTTATCATCTTCAACCTTTAACTTGTATATGGTGAACCTGGCTCTTTCTTCCATCACTTCGTAACCAACAATAGGTATTTGAAGGGACTCAAATTTTTTTATCTCACTATTATGTAAGCTCAAGTCTACATTGCTTATGCTATTTTGAACTGTCAAGTTGCCATTGAATTCTCTAGAGTGGTAGGCATCATTGATGTTACCCATTGATTTGTAATGATGTCTTGATGGAATATTTCTACTTTTTTTTTCCAGGATTTCATTATCTGAAACAGCTGTTTCGGCATAACGTGTTTTATAGAAATTATTGAAGTGACCAATAGCAACAGAATGTGGAGGTTCCTCACTGGATGTAGATGAAATCTCATTATTCATACTATCTCTTTCTCTTCTATTTTCTGTAAGTGGTATCTCTCTCTTTGTATCCAATTTTTTTACTGCAGCCATTATTTATGTACTTTACCATAGATAACTCTGAAATAAACATATATTGCTGTCAAATCAGTGAGAATTTTGTGTATTTGTTACTTTGTGCTCTCTACCTACCCGGTGAAGGAACTGATGTGATAAGTTAATAATAACTTGATGTATGATACTTCACTTCTCTTTTAAATATATGCATATTATTAATCAGGTTTTTTTATATGAGATAATAGTGAGGAAGGTTAGTGTAGTAAAGTGTTCTAAATATTCAATATATATATATTTGGGCTTTTATCATTCAGCACAGAATTATGTTAACGTAACAAATATTTTGAATGCACTATTACGTGTTATAAATAAACTTTTTATAAGTTGTGTTTTTATCGACAGCTGTTACATTAATTCAATATCGTTTCAATTTGCCTCAAACATTTTTAGGTGCATTATGGTTATCATAAATATTATAATCTAGGGCAAAATTACAAGAAACGATTTGTTAAATCATTTTAATCTTGCAAATTTTGATACATTATAAACAAAAGGTGCGTTAAATAAAAATCATACAAGTACCTATATTTATTTGCGGATGCAAAGATATAAAATAGCATTTTTAGCAAAAAATTTTATTCTTACCTCTAAATATTACGATTCTTAGACTATGAACAAGACATCCGAATGTGAACTATATTTACGATCACTGTACCATGTCAACTTTTGATCATTATACCATTGTAAGCTACAACACAATAGCACTTTACATTAATAATTTACAAAATATTATCAACAAAAGGAACCATTTCAATTTTTAATCTTGTAAATTATGCTGCTTAGAACTATATTAATAGCCAGTATTGAATGTGAAACAAAATACGCCGTATATTTATTAAATAAAACACGTCTTCGAATCTAACAGTGATTTGATTCGACTTGACATCAGTCAACAAGTAACGTAAACGTAGTGTTTACTTTTTGTCAAGTTTATTGTACAAATAATTTCTGTATTACCTTAGATTCTTACCTTTTAGCATGGCATTGCATAGACAACATTAATTAACATTTAGGTATTTTCGTAAAGTTTCAGCCGTGGAATTACCCGATTTATTTGAGAGTTCATTATTACTAATTTGTAAAATCGAAATCTGGTCAAAATACACGATTCGAAGGCTATTTATTCTTCATAAAAAAGGTAGAACAGTTTCGACTGCAACCACCACTTGATGAATAATCGAATTTCTGTAGTTTCTGTCGAACTGACAGTAAAGACAGTAATAAAAAATAAGTAAACTTATTCACATTGAGAAATCACGGATTAGAGCGAAATAAGTACTTATTTATAGAATCATAGAGGTTAGAAACAAGAAAATTTGGAAAAGGATTGCCAACAGATCTATAACTAACCTGAAAAATAGAATTTAAATCATGGCGATTCTCCATAGAGCTCTATTTACGTGGTTTATATTCCTTGTTTTTTTAATTCTCTTATGCCTGAGATTGGAATCAAGAACCCATTGGAATTGGTTTATCGTGTTTATACCAATGTGGGTGTACGATAGTATTTTGTTGACATATGTTCTCTTTCATATGGTGTCTCATTGCCGGAATGGAATCGAAAGGTTCAGGGGCACGATTAATAAGAATGTTTGGTATATTGCCGCGATAGGGTTAAAAATGGCAGCACAAATCATCATCTGCATTAAACTTGAGTCCACTATAGACCTACCAATATATGTAGTGATGACTCCAGTATGGATGTTATTGCCGGTACTGTGTGTGGAAGTGTTCATGCATTTGATAAAACATTCAAACGGAAGTGGTCGATACTAAGTGTGCGAGGTGCTCTAAGGAAAATGAACTGGCTAGTGTAAACATGTGACTGTGATAATTTTAAACTTGGCACAGATTCATTGACATTGGTATGTATGTTTGGTCAAATCAGAATAGAGTAGTGTCAGAAATTGGTGATATAACAACACTGCTAACCACAAAATGCCTTCATTCACTGATACTGTAGCAAATATTAAAAGTTCAGTTACCACTGAAGTGCCTGCAGGCTCTACTGCTGTGTTGAACTGTAATAGCAATGACTTCAATCACAACTTCATGTTTTGGCTTTTTGACAATAACAAAGTGATCGGCCCTGGGAATGACTATGACGAAAGGAAATATAAATATGAAGTACTTTCTGGAAAATTACACATTAATGTGAGTAGACACCATTTTTGTAAAATATGTCCAATTTTAATTTACCGTGAACTGTTTTTGAAATCACCCGAATTTTTTTACAATTTTGATTTTTTTTTCATCTGTATTGCAGAGTGTGTCCCCAACAGAGTCTGGTTACTACAAATGTGTGTCAAAGAATCTTGATGGATCAGCGATTTCAGTAGGGGAAGTTGAGATGATTGTCAGTGGCTCTACATTTTCAGCGGCTGATGCTGTCAAATTGGTTGCTATTGTAGTTTCCATTGTTGTTATCATAAGCTGTGCTGTTATTTATTACCGATTGAGAAGGGAGTGGAGGAAGGAGGCGCAACAATTATTTCCAGGTACATTTCGTAAATTTTGCTAACATAAGCAATATTGAGATCAGTGTTTTAATATTTAGTCATGAAAAATTTTGTCTGCCATGTTGGTTGAGTGGTTACAAGTATGACTGCTGGCTGAGAAATCCTCTGATCAATCCCTGGGTCAGCTACAGGTTTTCTAACTTGATATTCTTAGTAGTAGCTTGGAGTATGGAGGTGTGCTTGGTGCAAAGAAATGAACTCACTACCTATTCTATGTAGATATGTATAACATAATTGGTAAAACATGGCACGGCACTATAATCTTCTGCCAACCTCTTTAGGGATTACAGGAAGGATTTCAGTTATTTTTTTCAATTAGTCATTTATACAATATTCAGTAACTGGTTTTAGCTATTAATTTATGTCTTGCTATTCATTTATTGGTATGCCACATCACATGTGTAATTGCTGAAAAGGTAGGCTGAGGAGTAGTCTCATGTTCCACCAGTTATGTTTACATCCTACAATGGAATAGGTGGGGAGCCTATTGTCATACACTGGGCATAGAAATTTCTTGTAGATAATCAAAATGCAAAAAAAACCAATAGTACCCAACCCAGGACTTGAACTCTGGACCTCTCAATCAGCAATCACACTTTTAACTAATCACTAGGTCGATGAGACAATAAATTTTTCAGTTCATTTATTGGTGCCTGACTTATTTCATGATCTCACAATTCATTTTGAAATAATAACAGTTAGTAAATAAATACTAGACTAGTCTCTTGGAGTACCAAATTAAGATGACATATTTTTGTATTGAAATACTAAATCAGTACACTCACAAAATCTTGGCTATTGTTTTATAAGGAGACACATGATTAATTTGTGCACACATAATACCAATGTTCAAATTAGTTATCTTGTATCTACCATTATCATAATTAAAATACCTTAGCAAATTACTTATTAGCAAACTTCTATTGTGAAAATACAGTATTGTTTATATTAAAGGTAAACTCTGCAGTGATTACAATGTGACACTACAATTAACAACTATTATGGTTTCAGTTGATGATGGAGAAGATGAAGATGGTGAGGAAATTTATAATAAAACCACAACAGCAATAACTCCAGTAGCAGGCCCAAGCAGGAATGTATCATCAGAACATCTTTTTGGAATTGATAACCAGGGCTTAGACACAGACTTCAATTCTGTATTTGAAAACATTCAGATAAAAACCCCCCATCCAAGTTTAATATAGATCTCATTAATACTATTGATTTAGTGACAGTTCTCTAAATGGATTGCAATTATGAGACCCTTCTATGTAATTACATGATAGTATTAAATGACTAATGTATTTAATTAAATGTTTAATCTTTGATATTCACATTTAATACAAAATAAAAATCGTTTTTCACAAAGTTTTTTTTATGTTTCCTGGGTTAAATGATTATGACAGTCTATGCTAAAATAGATTTCAATTTAGTATTTTTCAAAAACTGTTTACAAAATGATATCTACTACATGTATTTTTATATTATGCACTAGCTTTTCCTTGCAATACAGTACATAGTAAAGTGTATTAACCATATTTCTTATACTGACTATATAATTGGCAATTTAGTTGTGGCATTTTATCCATTTTTCTTACACATCTTAACACACTGTCGCGAATTCTATAGATTTCTTATTTTAGGCTTATGTTGCGATCAATATTGATGTCTTAAACTTAAAAAAAACAAATGAAAATAGATCACCTTACGTTGACGTCAATAGTTTAATTAGATCCACGTTTTAGAACGCACGTATTAAATCTATGACAAATGCTCACTAATTGAGAGGTGGGTATGTGACTTAATATTGGCCCTGATCCAAAAATTCGGTACCTTCATAGAAATGCACACGAAAACATATTGTTCAAACATTAAATTAGTCAGCTTTTATATATTAATTAACAAAAATGTTTGAACATTCATATACATATGTGGATACAGCATTGACATAGAGAGAAAAGTAAGTAAGGAGAATACAATGAACAGTGTATTGGACAAGCTGCTGAATTGTTAATATTTGAGTCTTAGAACTTGGTTCAGCATACACAACTTTGACTTTCACACTTATATGGAATCAAGAGTTGGGTATGTAAAATAGATAAAATTATAATTAACGCGGTCAAGATTAGGTCAAAACGCCGAATATATGGCCTACCACTCACCGACCGCATTCTTAATATAGAACGATTTCTGTAAGAAAGATGCTTTGTATTACATAAAATGAGAAAGACCATCCGCCAATGCTTTGGTGTATGTAGAAAATAATGGCAAATAGTGAATCACAAAACAGATATACAATGTTCAGGTTGGTAAAAGCAAGTGCCGAGATACACCAATACTCACCTCTGAGATGTCTTGGAGTCACCTTGAAGAGAGTGATGAATATCAGATGTATTAGGAATGACCCTTGATTCTCTCTGTCTACCTCAGAATAGATCTGGGTGACAATAGAATAACAATAGAAAATTAATATTGAAGTAATTATTGTATCATTTAAATTTTAATTGTAATTTTTGGTGTAATATTCTTTGTACAGAGATGTTATAGTAAATCAATGTGGTCATGTTAATTGCATCACAATGTCAACCGGTTTTATTCTTTTTAATAAGTAGGTATCTAAACTATTTCAGTAAGTGCATCATCGAATCATATCATTGCTTGTGATAGTGACTCAAAATGTTATGTTTTCTACAGTTGCGTTTAGTTGCTCCGAAGTTGATGCACTTTGATTGTCATCCGCAAGAAGTTCCTGTGCCTGTGGTGTAATATCAAAAGTCTCATCATCCTCATCTTCGGCATTGACTTCCATTTCAAACACTCGTACTTTTCTCTGACTGTTTGACAATACCACGGCCACCTTGCGACCTCCTGACACGGCAATTCTATATCCGTCCATTTTCTCTAGTGTTTTAAATATTCCTTGATCCACTAGTGCTGATATATTTTTTCTGATTACTTTGTCGTTGAATATACAACATTTTGATTTTACGTTAAATTCAGTGCAGTTATCTAAAACATTCTTTAGCGGAAGTTGTATGAATATAGTACTTTCTGCATTATGCGGATGTTTCGTGAGCACTGATAAATACTCAGGGGAGTAGAATTCTATGTCCAATATGGCTAGCTCTTCTTCTAATGACTGTTCATTGTTTTCTCGCAATAAATACGATGAAATATAATACTTACCTGCATTAGCTGTGCATAGTCGTTCCTCTACAACAAAAGAAACAAAGTGTATCCCTTCAGTTGGGTTTTTAGTATTAACGAATGCCATAAAAAACTTTTGTTGATTAGCATCGAATATTTGGGACACTTTAAAAATATTATTGTTCTTAATTTTTTCAGTGCTCTCGTAACATTTAATATTATGTAATACAGAGAAATATTTTCCGATATCTTTGTTTGTTACATCAAAAACGTTATTGATAGCGTTATTTAAATAATTTTGCTGTTGAACTAGGGAAAACTTCCGAAATTCCAACATGGAAAATATGGTGTCATTTCCTTTAAGAAGACACGAATTTTCTCTAAGGAATTTATGCCAAGGGTTATCCTCATCATCTGGCAAAAGTGTAATTTCCTGATCCTGCAGGTATTGAGCCAGCCTTTCTAGATTAAACTTCACTGGTTTATCTGTATTCTTGTCAGTATTTTCGTCCCTTAGTATGTCGAAATGATATAAAAATTCCGAAATGTGTGATAGTTCCTGTTGCGTCATTCTGATAATTTCCTGTGGTGTGGGTTCATCTAACAACCGCACGATTACGACAAAGAGCCACCGAAAGAAGGCTTTGTAATTTCGCATTGACACATCAATAACTTGTTGTAACTCCAGACATTTATTCAGAAATGCACAGCAAGCCCTTATAGCGCAGGTCACGTTGTTTTCTTCCAATTCGAAAATCTACAATTGAAAGAGTTTCAAGAGTTAATATGAAAATTAATTATAAAAGTAAAACTGATTTTGATTATTGAAACAATACAAGTTTATTCAATACAAATACAAAAAAAGACGAGATAAGATACTATAAATTGTTAGTGGTGGGTAAAAACCCAAAATTAGAGCCTCTAAAAGAGGCTCTAATTTTAACTGCCTTGTTGATTGAATGGTTGCAAGTGAGACTGATCCAATACTACCAGACTCAGGATTTAAAAGCAGGACCTCTCGAGCAGCAGTTGTGCTTACTCAACCAATGAAGCAATTAACTTATAATTACCTTAAATCTGTCTGGAATTCTAGTAAGACCTCTTAATTCAGCTAAATGATATGTTAAACACTGTCCTACTATGTTAAGCTGTTTCAAAACTAATTTCTGTATTGTGGAATAGCTCAGTTCCACAGAGCCACCAAACTTCTTTAGACCTTTTGCAGTAAGTTCATGCAGAAGAAACAATTCCAGTTCATCAGAGGGTACACCTGGTAATCAGAGAATCAATGTCAGTGTGGAGAGTACTTCATATATACCATTCTTATAAAATAAGTTGAGATATTTACCTAACATCAGTAATTCCAAGAAATCTGCTGAAACTCCACCTTCTGGTACAGATGTTGCATATGAAGTCATTTTAGTATCCATTTCCAACAAAATATGCTCCCAAGACTCAGTTATCGATGTCATAGTCTGATCAAGATAAGCCGTAAGTTGTTTGATTTGGATATGTCTATTAGCAACTGAGAATAATTCTTCAGCAAATGCTGAGAGCACACTTGAATTGATGACAGCCATATACATATAATTGGTGATTCTATCCAAATATACTACTTGCATGATGCTAAAGTCATCTGACATGTTAATATTGAGTATTTTATATTCACCACATTCATCTTTAGATATTTGAGCGAGGTGCATGGTCCCGAAAGGAAAGCTACCAAAAACACTTATATAAATATGCCCTGAGCCATATCCGATTATCAGCATATTTAACTGGGTGTGCTCTATATTCTTAAAGCATTTAGGGCTATCATCGGGCCCTTGGTTTTTATACGAAATGCTCAGTGATGCTGGTTTTTGTAGAAAAATAGATGCATCCTCCTGGAAAACAGTTATTTCTTTATTTCTACTGTAAAACTGATATATGTAATAAATAGGTAAAATTGTTATATCAATGTTTTATAACTATACTGTTAATTAAACACACACACATACATATAAGTTATACTCAGTAGCATTTTCCAAAGTCCCAGCTTTCACCGCCCATGTGATATATGTGATGCCATAATTATTAGACTCAAAAAATTCTGCTGTGCTTTCCTGCTCGAAATCATATTTATGTAGAATTTCTTTATCTTCTATATCCACTATATATACACAGCCAGAACTATAGCCAATTGCCAATGCCTGAAATGATGAAAGTTTTGAACTATTATATGCAGTAAAGTATTGTGAACTTTCTATACTAAAAAGTGTTTACAGAGTACATATCGCACACCCATTACTACACTGTATTATTTCGAAAAATCCTAAAATTGACTTTTTTATATGATTCAATAGGCAAAAATTTGCCGCATCTACCGCTAAGACCGGCGTATTTCTATTCACAAAACTTTCCGAAAGGTGGCGCACTAACTCTTTGTTGGTGCCGACACGCTGCCAAGGGCATACCGCGAACATAAAA